>SJJU01019455.1:0-15019 GCA_012932125.1 Conopomorpha cramerella
ATCGTGTGCACGCCACTGAATAAGTATAGAGTAGAATTGTCTCCATGTTGCCTAGAGCTCATATCATATTCTTAGTGCTAAACGAGTACAAGACTAGACGCTGTATAGAGGTGGACAGTGCGGCGCAGAATTGCAGTAAGTAGATCGTTGCATCTAGTCTCTGCTATTCGGTTACTTTTGTACGGTGTTCAATCAAAATTAAACCTTATTATGCTACATACATAGAAAACATGTTCGTTTAAACTTCTAAGAAGTCCTATTTCCGTTTAAACTCTATATTGACAGTTGATTTGAGACAATGACACCAACAAGGAGCTACAAGATATTGAAGTGTGTAAAATGACCACGAGCAATGGTCTTAGAAACGTTGTTGGGCTCATCAATATGAATAACTTTTACTATGACAACAATGCGGGGAAATGGAAAAAAATTTGCAATGTCGCCATAGTAAAAGTTGTTCATATTGACCATCCCAACGACGTTTCTAAGACCATTGTGCGGGGTCCTTTTACACACAGTATATCTCAATTTTGGCCCGGCAAACGTTGTTTTGCTAATATATATTATAAATTCCGGGATTAAAAATTGCCTATGATATTCCAGTGCATAAGGTATCTGGGTGCCAAATATTAACCAAATCTGTCCAGCCGTTTTGACGTGATTCGCGGACAAATAGACGTTTTTTCCAAAAATATGAAATTCGCCTTCTGTAACGGCGACTAGCTGTAATCTAAAGGTTTTCTCGTTAAAAGAATTAATGTACCGTTTTGGACCCTGAACAGTTTTCTTATAGTATAGATATACAATAGATCCTATTTGGTGGCGTCAATGTCTCTCGATCAAAATAGATATTCGGCTGTAAATTTTGAATTAACCGTCGGACAAAATGGCTGAACCACTGAGGCTAGAGATGGGTTGGTGTGTGTGTGTGTGTCGCAGCTCGGGGACTCGTGGGAGAAGTTGCAGCAGGCACACGTGCTGGCGCCGCCCTTCGACTCCAGCGATAACGAGGTATGTATGATTTTAAAAACAATTAGCCTGTGATTTTTTTAGTGAGGTAGTCACTCATTTAGTAATTCATCATAGAAGGATAACTGTACATAATTTAAAAGAAAAAAAATCCACTTCAAACTAGTCGCTCTTTTTTTTCGTGGGGAAATCCGTTATGGATACCCCACCGCTGGCGGAGACAACGGACCTTAGCCATGTCCAAGGGCAACATTAAACGCAAGAGTCCCCGCCCGTACGCTACAGCCCCCACGTCAGTCTTTCAGTCTCAGTCGCCTTTTACGACAGGCAAGGGATAACGTCAGACCTATTCTTATGCTCGGAAATGCACGATTTTTTATTAATTTTTCCATGTTTATCTTGTCAGCCATAATGAAACCATAATTTCCTTATCATGGTGTCACCATTGAAATATCTTTTTTACAACTAAATGTTGGAGTGAAAGAGTGCAAGAGATATTTCGTCCGTTACCGCTTAGGAGGTATGATATTCATTAACAGTGACGTCAAGAATATGTCTGAATGCGTTTTGTTTCTTGTTCAATGGTGAATTTTCATACTCCAAAAATTGCTTATCTAGATGTCGCTAGTAGGTGTCCAGGGGGACTTCTGTCAGTTGTATTTTAGTACAGTTTTTTGATAATTGGGCAAGTTATTCAAACTTCAGACTCCTACAACAAACATGTAAACAAACGATAAAGAAATTAACTGTCACCTTTAATCCTAACTACTTGATGTTAGTCATCGCCCTACTAGAGCTAGCGCCATCTGTTATAACTAAGAGTAACAAGGGCACTAAAAATTCCCCATTAGGAAGGCTGTAAATCATCATCATCATCAGTTTCCTGCCCTTATCCCACACTAGGTGGGGTCGGCGCAACATGTTTTTTTTCGCCATTCATCTCTATCATTCGTCATCTCTGCAGTTACATCTTTCACTCACATATCATTTTTCACACAGTCCATCCATACCTTCTTTGGTCTCCCTCTTCCCTTGTATCCTTCCACATTCATACTCATCACTTTAGGAAGGCTGTAAATAGCATGTTTAAAAAAATCTATATGTAGTAATCTTCCTATATTTAAATGGATATATTTCACACCGTAACACTTGATTGATTTGATCTTAGACAAAAGTGAAGTAGCGTATTAAAGTGTATGGTGTGTGTGTCGGTCAGAACTCGGAGTGCAGCGGCGCGGAGGGCGGGCACACGGACGCGGCGGCGCTGGCGCTGATGCTGCAGGAGCAGCTGGACGCCATCAACACCGAGATACGCCTCATACAGGAGGAGAAGCAGAGCACCGAGGCGCGGGCCGAGGAGCTCGAGTCCAGGGTCAGTCTACCTATACTCGCCTCCAACACTCACTGTGGGGTTATGGTCGGTCTATACGTTCACATAGTGAGCCTAGAGTCTGTCTCTACATTCAACTAGTGAGTCTAGAGTCAGTCTCTACCATTAACTAGTGAGTCTAGAGTCAGTCTTTACAATCATCTAGTGAGTCTAGAGTCAGTCTCTACATTAAACTAGTGGGTCTAGAGTCTGTCTCTACAATCAACTAGTGAGTCTAGAATAAGTCTCTACAATCATCTAGTGAGTATAGAGTCAGTGTCTACAATCAACTAGTAAGTCTAGAGTCAGTCTTTACAATCATCTAGTGAGTCTAGAGTCAGCCTCTACAATCATCTAGTGTGTCTAGATTCAGTCTCTACAATTTAACTAGTGAGTCTAGAGTCAGTCTCTACAATCAGTCACTGACCTTTATCTTGTAAAACTCGCCTGTGTGTACAATAATATGTTTCGGCTTCTATCTGTAAGCATTATTTGTGTTTGAAAGTAAGTAAAGTATATAAATAAATGTGAGAAGAAGTGTATTAAAGATGTGGTATGTGTGTCAGGTGGGCAGCTACGAGCACGTGAACCTGTTGTCGCGGCGCGAGTCCCCGCCGCCGCCCGCGCTGCCCGCGCACCACGTGCTGCCCCTGCACCACAAGTACCACACGGTCTGTACCTCTCACTCACTCCTCTACCTCTACCTCTCTCTGTCTCTCTCTATCTCTCTATACAGAGTATTAAAGGACGCCGAGCAAGTCTTAGAAACAAACCGGCAGAAGAGCAGCGTCACGGGTAACTGTGACTTGATGCTGAGCCGGAGTCTCTTCGCTGACAAGCACAGCCACACCGTGGCTATTAATTTGTGTTTGTGTATTTTTTTTCATATTGTTTTCTTTTTTATGTGTGTGTAATTTGTGCTTGTCAGAGAAAATAAATGTCTTGTCTTGTAAATAGACAAATTTTTCTCCATACAAATAGGACAAATTTTTGCCTCGGAAGATGACATTTTGTATGGGTTTTTTTCATTTCCCCATATAGTCGTCATAGTAAAAATTGTTCATATTGTCGAGCCCAACAAAGTTTCTAAGACCATTGCTCGGGGTCCTTTTACATGCAGTACTTCACCGTATCATTACGTACTTGGCGATGGGGATTATTCTAAAACTTACGGTGTGTCAATATAATTGATATAATGTCATATCATATTGTTTTTACTGCTTCTACTATTTTCATTAATTATTAATAAAATGTATATATTCATGAACGAATAAAATATGTAGTAATTTCATCGGAATTGTCAGTGACCTATGTTTTATTTATTTATCATTCAACGTAGACATACTCGTGCAGAGAACATAACAATACAATGTCTCTTGGTCACTGTAACATTCCAATTTCGACTCCTAATAATGTCATCGATTTGTTATCTGAACAAGCCAAGTTCAAGAAACAGAACTGGCGAGCCGCACCGTTTGTAATATTACACGTGCCATTTGGAGCCACTTTTGACCCCCTCATAAATCTAAAACTATTTCACATAAACGTATCAAATTTGACTCACATAATAATTTACAGTAGACTTAAGTAGGATATCGCACAGTTAGAACAAAAGTGACACAAAGCAAAATGTACCATTATATGAAATTGAACCTTAACATAAAAGATAGAAAACTTAAATTACAAACGGTTTGCGTCCACTTTCATAGTGCGAACCGCCAGTATGTGGAACGACTTGCCGCAGTCTGTGTTTCCTGCGCAGTACAGTCTGAAGGTCTTCAAGTCACTGGGGTGAATAGGTACCTTCTGAACAAGTGTGCTCCATCGTAGACCACATCGCTGCTTAACATCCGGCAGGATGGTGGTCAAACGCTTGTTCATATTGATTAAAAAAAAATCGGCATGTTCCGTATTAGGTTCTTTTTGATCTAACTGTGCGATATGTAAATAAATCAGTATCCATTATGAATGTGACGTATGTACGTACCGTGGTGTAGGCGCCGGCGTCGATGTCCCCCGCGCACCAGTACCGCGCCCCGCCCGCCGCCGACTCGCTGCCCGCCAGCCAGGTTACACACACACACACACACATACACACACACACACACACTACCCTCTCTCTAGCATCGCCTCGTCCCTCCCCGCCACCTCCCCCCACCCCACTCCTTCACGCCAGGTTACAGTGCGCTGACAAATTATTTAATTAATACTTTGTTGCGTTAAAAGTACAAAGGGTTGAATTTCATCATCATCATCGGCCAATACCTGTTTTTTTGTTCTAATTTCCCCAACGGTCATCGGTTCTACGGCTAATAAGGCCGGCCCATTGCCACTTCAGCTTGCTACGATTTAATAGTAAAGTTGGGTTGGATTTAATAGTAAAGTATTACCTAACAGTCGAACTCACAACATGGCAGAAACATAGCGATAAAAGTAAGCAGTAAAAAACTAGAAAAAACAGAACTGTACAGGTTTACAAACACTTTCACAGAATCATTAGATACATAAGTTATCATCATCATCAGCCCATACTTGTCCACTGCTGGACATAGGCATTTCCAATTGTACGCCACTATGATCTGTTTTCGGCTTCTCGCATCCAGCTACTGGCAGCCATCTTGCGTATATCATCAGTCCACCTTGCCTGAGGGCGTCCTATACTCCGTTTGCCGAGGCGCGGTCTCCATGAGAGAACTCGTTTTCCCCAACGGTCATCGGTTCTACGGCTAATATGGCCGGCCCATTGCCACTTCAGCTTGCTAAAACGATTTAATAGTAAAGTTGGGTTGGATTTAATAGTAAAGTATTACCTAACAGTCGAACTCACAACATGGCAGAAACATAGCGATAAAAGTAAGCAAATTATATTTCCTACAGTCGGAGGGTGCGAAGGAAACCAGATAGGACTTAAAACGAATGATTTTATTCTAATTTCTACAAACTTGGAGAGAGAATGGACCCGATGTTAGGTGTCACATTGCTCTACTTTCTACAATCTAACTATCCTAAAAGAGTAAGGACCCAATGTGAGGTGTCACATAGCTCTTGTGTAAAACTAGTGAGCTGATCCGATGTTAGGACTCAACTGACTAAGCGGTAGACTCTCATCATTCTCGTTGGCTCGGTCACTTTAATAAATAGGACGCAGAAAAGTGATGGAAAACTGCTTCTTTTTAAAAACAATAATTTATTTTGTGCTTTCACGTATGGTGGTTTGTTTGGAACTATTTCATTTTTACGTTCAGTTTAGGCTGACTGTAAACATTATGATCTATATAAATTAGGCTGTTTAGACACTACTCTAATAAAACGAGTCATCGTGAGCCCGAAACGTCCCAAAAAGAATATAGAATATTAATTAAGGGGTTTATCAATGTTAAATAAACGAAGCAACGTAGCATTGTTAACCTAACTTTGACAGAGAGGGAACACAGATGCCTGACTTTATCTTACTCTAGAAGACGTATCATATGTAAGACCACATCGCTGCTTAACATCAGGCAGGATGGTGGTCAAACGCTTGTTCATAGTGATTAAAAAATACTGTAATTTGTTGACAGCACTTGTACACCTGATACCCACTTGAAACCCTACTCACTCCCCCCTAACCCCTCCTGGGATTTGCGCCGCATTCATAGACCGCAGCTTTTGAGTCCGGATTAGCGTAGATGAGTTTTAGAAGCAACCGGCCTTGTGTCGCGCGTTTCGTGTGCTTCAAAAGAGCTTTTATCCTAAAAGTTTTGTGATAATACTCTCTAGATGGCGCCACTTCTTAAAAAAAACGACACTATTATATTCTACATTATACATAGCTTTTATTACTCAATATTGTTCACCGGGTGTATAGGCGCGAATATAATCAAAGACAAGCTCGAGCTTACCTTTGGTACCAGACCACTCGTGAGCACGACGCATGCAACTGCGTCGAAACATCGAGTAAAATAACAAAGGTAAGCTCGAGCTTGTCTTTGGTTATATTCGCGCCTATACACCCGGTGAACAATATTGAGTAATAATGTCTGTGCGCGTTTCATTAAAAAATGATATATACATAGCTTTTGTATATAATGCTATTTAAACACGGCATAATGAACTTCACATGAGGCAAAAAAATAATGCTAAGTGATTGTATCAATTTAATACTTTATTTTACAAAAAGTACAAGGGGTGGATTTAATACTAAAGTATTATTTATCTACCAGTCAACCTCACAACATGGGTCGACGTAAGTGCGGATATAAAAATCGTTGTAATGTTATAACATCGGAACGGGTGGACCGATTTCGCTAATTCTTCCTTTGTTGTGCTTATTAATGACGGAAGAAGGTTCTAATGAAAGAAAAAAGTGACATCCACTGCACAGGCCACCCTGGAGGTTATACTAATTTTATATTCATATTAATAGTTAAGAGCGTCTGTGGTCCAGTTGGTCGGATACTTGACTTGTAACCGGGAGGTCGCGGGTTCGAGTCCGGCTACTGGACGTGTACCAGTGGGACTCTTTCAGAGCCTATGTACGCAACGCAACGCTCGTACGGTGAAGGACAACATCGTGATGAAACCCTCACACCACGAGGTGTGTGGACCTTATAACGGCGATGGGCTCAACCCCTGTCACGTTGGGTTAAATACGCGCGCGTGAACCGTGGGCATTTGCTTAATAAGCAAGCGCCTCTGCCTACCCCGCATTGGGATTAAAAGGCGTGAAGTGTATTTATTTATTTTTTATTAATAGTTGAAGACATGACAACGTCTGTCGAGTCCACTAGTACAATATTAAGACAATAAACAATACATTATTGTGTATTATGTCTAGAAGTGGTGCCATCTATGAGTACTAGGGGAAAATAAACCAAAGTACACATCACAGCACTCTAGTAATCTAAATGTATAAAATAAATCAATGTGCTAAAATTGTACCCAACACCTTAGTTTTGCCGCAATATTTTACAATAAATAGAATAGTTATAAAATAGCTTTGTCTGACAAATATAGTGAAAATGTGTATCTATTTGATTTGCTAACACAACCACCACATACCACAACTGTAGGTCTAGCACGCGCGTCAATAAAGACATGACATAGAGCAACTACGCACTGTCATTGGCTGTTATGTCACGCGGCTTGTTTCTACAAATCGCAGCCCGTTGTATGTCTTGTCACTTCTTTATTGAAGCGCTATGCTAGGAGGGCTAAAAAACTTGATTTTATCGCTAAAATTTCCTTCCCTTGTTTGTTTTTTCTTTCAGCACTAGCATAAGAACATTTTATTTTTCAGCAGAAATCGCAGAGTTGGAACAAAAGTGACACAAAACAAAATGTGTTGTTTTATTAAATTGAACCTTAATCCTTAACTGCATGTTTTTTTTTTGTCTGAATAAAAACTTATTCCTTCTTAAATTATGTGGGCTGCATCATGGGAAAAAATAAAAAATTAAAAGTGGTCTAAAGTCAAAAACTGCATTCATACGTATTAGTTGTACCTTTGACAATAATCTATATAAATAAAAATGAATCGCCGTTCGTTAGTCTGGCTAAAACTCTGAAACGACTGGACCGATTTGGCTAATTTTGGTCTTGAATTATTCGTGCAGTACCAGGGAAGGTTTAAAAGGCATTTCTTTCAATACACGGGGTATAAATACTCATACAGCAAAACAAATGTTTGCCGGGATAGCTAGTTTAGAATAAAAAATCTGTAGATGGGACGGCTAGAAAAAAAATCGAGGAGAATTACACTGATGTAGTATTACATCACTATGCAGCTAAGAGTTAACATATAAGATACAAAACTTAAATTACAAAATCGGCATGTTTCGTATTGGGTCCTTTTTGTTCTAACTATGCGTAATGTAGTACCTTCTAAGTGTCCCACTGCTTCATGTCGTGTGTGACTACCACATTATCAAAAGGCACATCTCTATTGCGTGTAAAAGGACCCCGAGCAATGGTCTTAGACACGTTGTTGGGCTCGTCAATATGAACAACTTTTACTATGGCGACAATGCGAAGAAACACAAAAATGATTTTTTTTTTCATTCCCATACAAAATAGACAATATTTGCCTCGGGAGATAACATATTGTATGGGAATTGAACATGTTTTCTTGTTAACATTTATTTCCCCGCATTGTCGCCATGGTAAAAGTTGTTTATATTTTTTACACTCTGTTTGTTTGAATTTGTGAAATACGTTTTTTTTTGTTACTCTAGTTATAATTGCATTGTAAAAAATCTGCAGATTTCACATCACTGTATAGTTTTTGCAATATCCAAATCTAATATAGAGACGGGGATAATGAGTGCTACAGGAAATACACACATCAAATGTGTCTAGGGATCAAGTAGATTTAGAAGATTGCAATCAATAATATATTTTATAAAAACCGAATTCATTCATAATTTGTTCAAAATGTGGTGAGAAATCATTGATACAGGAAATCATGGGGAATTAGGTAGGAGACCAATTCAGAACATTAGATTTGATTTCAATAAATTAAATTTTTTTTTAGAGCTAAAAATGTTCTTGATCCCTAGACACTTTTGATGTGTGTATGTAACTTTCTCTTTAGGTTCTTGAGTTATAAATAGTGATGTTATTTTATGTATAACATCGATGGTGCCTATTAAGAAAGTCGGATCTACAAAACGGGACATGTCATGACAAAAGATAGAAGTTAGTTTTGGATATCAAAACTAAACTACTTGTGGTACATACTTCAAATTTACAACAGCTTATAATCTTTGGTATCCTTACGTGATGTAATATACGTACAAGTTCATAGATCTTAATATCGCCAATCTAACGGTGTAGAAAAGTACATATTCCCAAAATTGCACTACCGACATTTTTAATTGGGACCATATCGACATATTAAAAAATCTTTACCATCAACAGTTGCAGCTATGCGAGGACCCATCAGCCCCAATGCCGGGGATGGAAGGTCCGGAGTCGCCGCTGACGGCGCGCTCCCTGCGCCTGGAGAGAGCGAGACAACACGATAGGGATAGGCTCAACGATTACCCACAGTGAGTATTCTAATGCTGAAATTTTAACAACTAGACTTGATATCCCAAACTAACGTTTAGAATGAAGCGAGACAACGATACGTAAAATGAGCAAGAGGTATTTATCTTCTCTCTCTCCCTTACTACTTCTCTCTCCCTTACTGTGTAGCAGGTTATTTTATGTACGTATTTCTAGATGCAAAATGTCACTTTTACTATAGTTCGTGCATTTCATGAATGCGCGCGAGCCTTAGATGTGTGTGTGGCAGTTTTGTTCGTTTGAACTGTCAACTAGCGTGTCCATATACGACTCACACATCTAAGGCCCGCGCGCATTCATGAAATGCACGACCTATACGAAAATTACAGTTTGGACCCAGAAGTACATCTAACATCCATACACATTGCTTAGAATGCGGCTTGAACCACTAACTAATGATTTATGTATAATTGCAAAACAAATACTCATACAAAATATATTTTTCCTTTCCACGCTGCGCAGGAGTTCTATAATGTCTGGGAGTTTATCAAGAATCCCAGTGCACAGGTGCAATAACAATCGGAAACTATCGTTACCCACTCTGCTTACGGTCCAAAATCCCTTGCGCAGTGGCGAACATCACCTGACAAGTATCTTGAACATGTGGTGCGATTGCCCCGATTCGAAAATGAACTATATGCCCCATAAGTTATGTCTGAAATCAAATCTGTATCGGTTTATTGACGATCACCTTTTCTACCATCCGAGTTTGGTGAAATCGGCCAGTTATATTTGACATGGCAGGTCTATTGTCTCTGCCCGCCCCTCTGCGAGACACGCGTGAAGCTTTGTATGTACGAATATGTATTTGACATGCTCAGTTTGTTTTCAACGTGACCAAAAATGTAATGGGAGGTTTTCCGACAGGTGGCTTATTACAGTTCTAAGAAATGTCAAGAGATGTTACTATCTAGACAGGGTTGTCATTTCATATTTAATTTTTTGTTGACAATTCTAAAATGAGTTTCTCCTTGAGATCATGTCTGATTAGCGCCATCTGTGAGATGTTTTGGAACTACTTTTGACATATTTGAAGCTTTCAGAAAACCTTTCATTAGTACAGTATCATTAACAGATTTTTCAAAATGGGGAATTATCTTTGACGTTTTTCTGACAGGTTTTCGGGCGGAGAACTGTCATTACTGTCAAACTTTGTTTGGAAATTATGACATTAAAAGGTGACGCAAATTAATGGAAAATGTTCAGCGACTTTTGGAATTGTGCCTTCAAATAATATAAATGTTTCCGTCCTATTTGGCGTATTAAATTAGTAAAGTACGTTTTAGAAAGATAACAGATGCGTTTTAGACATGACCCGTTGGTAAAAGTCGGTTGCAATGTCGCATAATGGGGAATTTTCAAACTCCAAAAGTTTCTTATCTAGATGTCGCTAGTAGATATCCAGGGGGACTTCTGTCAGTTATATTTTAGTGCGTTTTTTTATTATTTGGGTGACTTATTTACACATCAGACATTTTTGTAACATGTAGACAAACAATAAAAAAAATTACTGTCGCCTTCAATACGCATTCCTTGAAGTAAGTAACTTGTTGACTTTTATCCCCCTACTATAGCTAGCGCCATCTGTTATAACTAAGAGAAACACTGGCCCTAAAAATTCCCCATTCGCATTAAAAAAATATCGTGCAATCTCACTGTATAATGTTGATACGTCAAATTTGAAAATCAATTTATTGCAATGAAACTAGTACGAAATATTGAAACTATATTTCAATGCAAGGAATTTTGGACCACAATAAAACAAGCAGTTTTTATATAATTTAATTTTGAACATTTTGTATCTTTTACTTTTTTTTTAGACATTTTTGACTGATTGAATGCATTTATTTATATTATGTCAATTAATTAAAATGGAATTACTAAAGTTGTTTTAGGTTTTAATTTAATTTCTTGTATATTGAATTGGGTTTTTGGAATGAACGGTACGTTTTTATTTGTAAGTTGTTCGCGTGTGACCCCTCCCTTAGCGCTGGCGGCTAAACCCTGTTTTAGTAATTCCATTTTACTGCTAGAGTATACCAGTATACTAGAATTCAAAGGTATTTAGGAAGGAGCGTCTGTGGTCCAGTTGGTCGGATACTTGACTTGTAACCGGGAGGTCGCGGTTTCGAGTCCGGCTACTGGTCGTGTACCAATGGGACTCTTTCAGAGCCTATGTACACAACGCAACGCTCGTACGGTGAAGGACAACATCGTGATGAAAGCCGCACACCACAAGGTGTGTGAACCCTATAACGGCGATGGGTTTACCCCCCGACACGTTGGGTTAAGTACGCTTGGTGAACCGTGGGCATTTGCTTTAGTAAGTGCCTCTGCCTACCCCGCTTTGGATTATTCAGTATACCTAGTGCGCGCGGTAGTGCTATCCATGTTGCGTTCGCGGTTGTCGAAGGCCCGCCGCTCTCATACCTCATAATATTAGTCAAGTAGAAACAAAGCCAAGTAGATTGCATTTGTCTTCTATTTGCAGTTGTCTTAATAGAAGATTTATTTGTATAGCGAAAAGTGTTAAGATTCGATCCGTTTTGGACAATTCTGGAGTAAAATCTTGTCAAAGAAAACTTATTTGTATTTTATTAAGGACTTTTCATATGGGTGTAATGTCTCATTTTAACACTTCAATTCCCTACAATAATTTAGTAATAATCTAGCAATCATCACATTGAAAGCTTTTACTTTGCACCTAGTTTAAAACACGTATAGTATATTGCTTTATATGACGTTTAGTCATAGTAGTTCCTTTAACAGAAAAATGGACACATTTTCGTTCCAAAAATGACCTCATAGAGGGACAATTTGCTATAAACCATAAATTTACGTTTTTTTTTCTGTGTTCCCATTATAACATTAGAATGTAGATTTTTTTAATTTACGTTTAGTATTTCATATTTCTTTGCTTTTTTTATTTTATGTTTTATACACATATTTATTTTCCTATGTACCTATTTTGAAAAAATGTAATTAATGTAGCCAACACGTAATGTTCGCGTCATTCAGAGGCGGTAATTCCCCCGGCAGCTCGTCGCAAGAGTCGCTGGGCGGGTTGGGCGGGCTGGGGGCGGGCGGCGGCTGGATGGGCGCCGCGTCGCCGGGCGGTATGCCGCGCGCCGCCGCTTCCGCCGTCTCCATCGCCTCCATGCACCAGCAAAAGAAGAGGGGAATCAAGAGCTCGCTTGGAAGACTGTTTAGTAAAAAGGAGAAGGGTGGTTTGCCGGTAAGTCGTTGGATTTAGTTATGACTGCTATTTGATTATACTGACATTTTCATAATACTGATCTTAAAAATACAAATTAATGAAGGTGTCATGTATTAGGGTTTTTTTCAAGTAGATTCAAAAGTATAACGATATTGAATTTAAAGAATAGTGATTTGGCCATTACCCGGGCCGGATAATACGTTGCAACTCTAGTAATAATATCTAAATATAATAATTATTTTTATCTGTTCTGATTACTAAGTAAATTGGAAATTAATGGTCTAAAGAAGTATTTCCAAAGATAAGCATTCAGCTTACCTTCGTTTTGCTTGAAGTTTCGATACAGTTATATGTGCCGTGCTCATTATACTGACAGCGATGAAGATTGACAGCAACGAAGGTAAGCTGAATGCTTCTGAACATAAGAGCCATTTTTAATAAATTGAATTGAATTGAATCTGTGGTAAATTTCGCGCCATAATACCAGGTTTAACCTTTTTACCGCCAATGTCTTATAAATCATACACATTCGACAAGTGATTTTGAAGTTGATGATTATCAGAGTAAAATTCAAAATCGTGAAAACAAAATGTTGTCTTCCAGCGGGAAAAAGGTGAACCATACCTTAACCATGGTTAACCGTGGTTAGTTAACCATGACCACTGTTTCAACTTCACTTCACAAACTATGTAACAACAAATCACTATTTCAACAATACCTGTCGTCCGCACCGCAGCTGACGGTGGCCGTGGGCGGCATGTCGTCTGTGGGCGGCATGTCGGCGGCGGCGGCGGCGGCGGGCGCGGGGGCGGGCGGAGGGGCGGGCGCGCGGCCGCTGGGCGCCGCCACCGCCGCCTGCTCCGCCTCCTCCCTAGCCGTCGCCGACGACACGGACGGACACGCTGCCGCCGCCACCGGGGCTACCGACTACAGGGGGAAGAAGAAGTGAGTACATATCTGTGGCTTGCACACCATATAGCCAAAAAGATACTGCCTACCTTAGTATCTTGGATAGGCAAGCTAATAATAGAGTTGTTGCTGGATCTTTTTTTGTTGTACTCACGGCATAGGTTAACCGAAGGTCCTGTGTTTTGTGGGTGAGTAGATAGGTAGGTACTAGTGGCGAAGCTAGAAGGTAAGCCGGTAGTGAAAAACAGGCACTTAACCAATGCTTATTTAGATTTTTTTATTTGTCTTACTTATTTGAGCTATAATTAGGCCTACGCTACTTAATTTCCTTGAAAATATTTGTTAATGTGCCTGGCATATTATGCTTGTCTTGTACTACCGGCTTACCCCCTGGCTTCGCCACTAGTAGGTACCTATATTTCGTAAAAACAAGTTACCTATACATATGTGTCAATCCTTGGGGATTACTTCCTAACTTGTTGTAAAAGCCAAGATTGATGAACTTTTGCTTGGTCCAACAAGGAGAACCAGGAAATTCGTAGACATTAATTTGTTTTTGCTAAAAAAAACAGCCACATGGACGATGACCTCCAATTCTTTCCGTGATTATTTTGGTGGATATGTCAATAATCTCCACGCTGGGCAGATTGGTTGGCGATCGCTGTGGTGTTATCGTTTGGGTCACAGAGAGCGCCCTCTGGAGGGATCCCTCGGTCGCCTCTTACGATAGACGATGCGTGTTGAATGCAGCATTCTTATCTATCGTTCCTGTGTCTATCAGCGTCAAAGAGACGCCGCCTCAGCGTATTACTATTGGCCACAAAAACGTGAAGAAAGTAGATATGCGCCATTTTGGCGCTGTTGGCAGTGGTGAGAATTTATAGAACTACATTTATTATTGATGTAATAAATGGTATTGATACTGTTGCTTTGATAGTTTGTGGTATATTGACTGAGTGGACTTAAATGTACATCCTTTCACAGTAATTGAATTTAATGTATTTTTAGAGAAAGTAGTAGAAGAAAAATAGAACGAACCGAATAAAAAAGAAAATATAATTCAAAATAAAATTAGTACAGTCTGAAGGTGTTCAAGTCACTGGGGCGAATAGGTACCTAATGAACAAGTGTGCTCCATCGTAGACTACAACGCTGCTTAACATCAGGCAGGGTGGTGGTTAAACACTATTAATTTATGTTTGTATGTACCGTGATGAAACCCGCACACCACAGGGTGTGTGAACGCTATAACGGCGATGGGCTCACTCCCTGTCACGTTGGGTTAAATACACTTGGTGAACCGTGGGTATTTGCTTTAGCAAGTGCCTCTGCCTACCCCGCTTTGGGATTAAAGGCGTGAAGTGTATTAATTAAATAATCAATGTACGTATTGTTAACGATACACACACGCGTACAGGGAGCGCGACTACCGGCACGAGCTGCTGGGCGAGGCGATGAGGGCGGGCACACCGTTCGCGCTGTGGAACGGCCCCACCGTGGTCGCGTGG
>SJJU01019457.1:0-10786 GCA_012932125.1 Conopomorpha cramerella
ATCGCCAAGCTTGGCAGGCGGGTTGGCGATCGCAGTGGTGTTGTGGTTTAACTCACAGAGAGCGCTGCTGCCCGTTCTCTTGGAGAGCTCCCTCGGTCGCCTCTTACGACCCCCATGACGGGAAAAGTTGGGCTGGGGTGGTGACACATGTATTCTATTCGCCGTCACCACACGGCTATATATCATCATATATTGCCGTAGAACCGATGACCGTTGGGGAAAACGAGTCTCGGCAAACGGAGTGTAGGACGCCCTCAGGCAAGGTGGACTGATGATATACGCAAGATGGCTGGCAGAAGCTGGATGCGAGAAGTCGAGAACAGATCACAGTGGCGTGCAATTGGAGAGGCCTATGTCCAGCAGTGGACAAGTATGGGCTGATGATGATGATATTGCCGTGTGGTGCGGTACGGCGTCACCATCTCAACAGAACTGTTGGAGACTATCGGGTTTTCGAAGGTCGCGGCGGATCTGTTGTTCACGTCATACGCTCACGGCCGGCACTTTTCTTCTACCCTTTGACGACACCACACACCTACGATCGGGCATCGCTATAATTTTAATTTTACACTACTGTGATCTGTTTTCGGCTTCTCGCATCCAGCTTCTGCCAATCAAGTCTAGAACATATTAAAAAAATTCCGGTAAGTTTCAAAAGTCCTTCATTGGGCAAAGTGCCCAACACGCTAGCTAAACCCGATGTATCGCGATGCTAATACGCTGTCCGAAGTAAGCCCCTGCTTTAGTAATGAATGTTTCAAATTTAGCGGCAGACCAAATTTTTTGCTGACTGTACCGAAGTTGTTGTAATACTGAAACTCACGCGTTGTCCCATTAATAGCAACTTTTCTTATTTAACTTATGAGGGACATCTCTACCACACAAGTACAAGTGATGGTAAAAGTATTTTACTTCTAAAAGTATCTTATTTGTGTCTAATAAATTTCCTTGCTATAAATATTTATCTATTCACTATTCTTAGGTATCATCATCATCATCAGCCCATACTTGTCCACTGCTGGACTGTTCCTGAGGTATACGAACTTCTTAATAATGGAATATGTCTATAAGTATTATTTTTTAAGATCAAGGTGGAGGAGATGTTTCCAAGACACTAATAAGACATCATCATCATCATCAGCCCATACTGGACATAGGCCTCTCCTAATAAGACATGATCAGCCAATATTCGTCCACAGCTTCCTAAATCACAGTGGCGTATTACTTGAGAGGCATGTGTCCAGCAGTGGACAACTCTCTTATTATTATTAACGTGAAGTTGAACTTGTTCACATATTTATACAAAAAGATGTACCTACCTATTAGTACATAAAATGATGTCGAATATTGCAATACCCTAACACGGTGCATGTTAAAACTTATTACTTGATTACTAAGATCTTAATATATTATACACAATGATTGTGATGAATAAAAAGACTAATAAATAAATAAATAACAACCAAACGTACGTAGTAGACGTAGTCGTCTACGACGTAGCAACTACGATGCGTAGACGATTGCTACGGTAACATTGTTATTGTCCTTTTTGTCTGATCAACGAATTATACTTCAGCGGCATTTACGTTCTTATTCTATTCGCAGTTGAGGTGATATTCCTGATGTGGGGCATACGACTGTGCATCATGGTGCGCAAGGCACCCTCGGAGTTCAACGAGAGCCGTTTTATATCCATGGCCATTTACAACGAGTTCCTACTGTCCGTTTTCCTCAATATTTCTATGTGAGTACCATATCATTTGCAGTAAGCAGCAGGTTGGAAATTATGAACGTGAATATACTTGGCGTACATTAACTTGGGAACGAATTATATGGACACGTGACCGGAATACATAAAATAGTGAAAATCAACCGAATTTCTGTACACTATGAAGGAAAGTTGACTGAAATGTGGAGACAGGAGCGCGAAGGGAATTTCTCCGAAAGGCCTCAAGTATGCACACGAAATGCTGGAATATTTGCAATTTTTTTTTTGTAACTCAATATTGTTTACCGGGTATATAGGCGCGAATATAATCAAAGACAAGCTCGAGCTTACCTTTGTTATTTTACTCGACGTTTCGACGCAGATGCATGCGTCGTAGTCACGAGTGGACTATGCCTATATGTATATCCGGTGAACAATATTGAGTCATAATGTCTGTGCGCGTTTCATTAAAATATAATCTTAGACATATACGTAAATTGGATATTAACGAGAATGCAGTAATATTTATTTATATGAATTACAGTATCTACCCATACAGGATGCCCCATGCGGTAGATAAGAATTTATAAAATATACACAATATCTTAATAAACAAATGTCCACGGTTCACCAAGCGTATTTAACCCAACGTGACAGGGGGTGAGCCCATCGCCGTTATAGGGGTTCACACACCTTGTGGGGTGCGGGTTTCATCTCGATGTTATCTTGACTTCGCCGTACGAGCGTTGCGTTCCGGACATAAGCTCTGAAAAAGAGTCCCATTGGTACGCGTAGGCCAGTAGCCGGAGTCGAACCCGCGAACTCCCGGTTACAAATCAAGCATCCGACCAACTGAACCACAGACACTCAACTATCGACACGCTCACTATCGACAACGTATTCCAAATTAAAAAATATACAACACTAAAGTTACTTAGTATGTGGTAATACTCGTTGCAAACTCAGAAACTTAGTTAAGTTTTTTAATTAAACAGTTAGTGAGCCCCGGGTGGCGTCATAACCATCTTCATCTTTTTGGTTTAATCAAGATTTAACTTAATTAAATTTCGCTTCTTCTTACGATGAACTCAGTTGGGTATGCTACTGATTTGTATGCACTTCGTAACATTTCGAAGGCATTTTCTCTTGAAATAACGATTGTTACTTTGATTTATGTTACTTTGGTGTATATTCGCGAAGTGCATACATGATTATACACGTCGTCACTGTAGAAACCGACTGTCCTTTGAAATGACAACAAAAACATCAACTAAGGTAGGTATAGGCTGTCATGGCCGTTGTCGGGTCTCCTCTCAAAAAGTTTTAGTATGGAAGCTTATTTTTTTTAAAACACAGTTGTGTGCACACAACCTACGTCATCGGAGGTGGCATCCCGACATTGTGATGTGACAACGTTCAATAAGTCGATACTACGGGCTGCGTGCACGAAAAAGATGACGTCATTGTCCCGTTCCGCAAGCGAGTGTACTACTACTGAAATGTTTGACGTTGTCACGTCAGACTACCGTCCGTATACCGACTTTACAGACAACCGTTTTTTTTGTCAAATTTATCTAATCGTTTTGAAGACTATTCCATTCAAACAAGCAAATGTTTCCTTATACTATTAGTACAGTAGTGCAATTCTCGTATTTTTGCTCGATCACGATTACGTTTTAGTTTAACTTACGCTCGAGTTTAGTCGAGTTCAAAAATTACCAGAATACCGTTTGTTTGAGAAGAGTAATTTTAGTTTGTTTGTTTACAAGAATACGCTTTGACGATTCCGAGCCGTTTGACGTACTATTGAAATTCTATGTTAACACGAGAACGATAGTAACAAGAGAGTTTGGACTAAGTTGAGACTTTTTAGTATCGACGAAAATACGAGAATTGCACTACATATCATTGTTTAATGAAACGCGCACATACATTATAACTCAATATTGTTCACCGGGTATATAGGCGCGAATATAATTGTTGCGGCTTGTCTTTGATTATATTCGCACCTATATACCCGGTGAACAATATTGAGTTACTATTAGTACAGTCTACAATGCATTCCAAACTTCCGTACCTAAAATTATACCTATTCCCAAGTAACTTAGGTAAGTGTTCCTAAAAAATCGTTTCGATGCTATACTAGCCAGTATGAATAAAAAAGGTATCTTTTATGAAACTTTTCACTCTCTTTGAATTTAGTAAAATACTCATTTTTGGTTATTTTCACAACGAGTTGGTAAGCAAATTTAAAATGCCCGCCCTCGTTAGTGGTTCGGAGTTTGATCACAAAGTTGTGTCTTTGCAAAAAAAATAAAAATTCACGAATCGCATTTACTTACTTATAATTTTAAAATATCTTTGTGAAAGTTTACTCAATCGCATAATGCGTAAACTTTGCGATGAATAAACGTTTCTTTAGAAATTATATTTTATTTTAAAAATAGTGTTTAAAAGGCCTTTTTGCTTCTATCACTTGTGCCCGCCCGACCCGATTATTCCAATTGCCCAAATTTATACCTTACACAAAGAATCCATTTTCTTTTTTTTTCTCATTATTTGTAAGTATGTCCCTCGTTATCTTTCAGACTATTAAAGAGATGCAAAGGTAATTGAGAAAAAAAATAGCCATATCGAAGAACTATTAGTTAGTACTAGCTTTCCGCGGCTTCGCCCGCGTGGACTTCGATTATATTGCGGTATTAACTATTTTTTTTGTTTTCCCTTGAGAATATCATTTATTTTTCGGGATAAAAAGTAGGTACCCTATCATTTAAACCAGACTTCTAACTATACGTCTGCAAAATATCAAAACAATCGGTTCAGTAGTTATGGCGTGAAAGCGGAACAAACAAACAAACTCACTTTCCCATTTATAATAATAGTAAGAATCGTATGTTTTTGTCTTGAAATTTACGCTTATATAATATTAGCTTTTGCTTTAGTAAGTGCCTCTGTCTACTCCGTGTTGAGATTAAGGGCGTGAAGTGTATTTATAATATCACAACGATTTATAATCACAGAGCTACATTTCTCAGGTGATATTTCTATTCCTCACAAACACCCAAGCCAGAAACCCTACAAACCTTGTATTACATCTCCACAAAAGCTCTATCTTTGGACATTTCTATTTCCTATTTTTGCGTCAACCTTCATACTGCGAAACGCCAGGATGTTGAATGACTGGCTGGTGTGTGTTTACCGCGTAGTGTAGTCTGGAAAGAATGGTAGTCAAAGCCTTGCAAATCATCAAATAAAACAAAATTGGTCCACGCCACATTTTCAGTCGTTACTAAAGTGTCTTATTTTGACACACAAGACAAGTCTTTTAATTTCTCTGACAAACACAAATTACACACACATAAAAAGAAAAAAAATACTTTTCACGCCTTTTAATCCCAAAGCGGGGTAGGCAGAGGCACTTGCTAAACAGGTTCCCACGATTCACCAAGCGTATTTAACCCAACGTGACAGGGGGTGAGCCCATCGCCGTTATAGGGTTCACACACCATGTGGTGTGCGGGTTTCATCACGATGTTGTCCTTCACCGTATGAGCGTTGCGTTGCGGACATAGGCTCTGAAAAAGAGTCCCATTGGTACACGTCCAGTAGCCGGACTCGAACCCGCGACCTCCCGGTTGCAAGTCAAGCATCCGACCAACTGGACCACAGACGCTCACCAAAAGAAAACAATATGAAAAAATAAAATACTCAATCACAAATGAATAGCCACGCTGTGCTTGTCAGTGAAGAGGAGACTCCGGCTCAGCATTAAGTCACAGTTACCCGTGACGCTGCTCTTATAATATCATTCTTTGTATCATTTTACAGTGTGTCACTGCCACAGTACGTTTTGTTTAAATAACCTTGTCGCGTCCCACCTTCCCATTTCCCGTTTTATGACGTCACTGGTCACCGTCTGCCACATACGTAGCGGGCGCCAAATGCATTTCGTTGACATCATACTGACAAGTCGGTAATGCGCTTTTCCTAACATTTCCCATTACACAGAGACGCTAGCCGATTTACTATTGCTGTACTAGGTTAGTACCAAAGTTGAGCTCAACTTAAGTTGGTTGGATGCAACGCTTTAGGAATCCACACTGTCTGTGACTTCAGAACAGATGGCACTATCTAGCTAGGACATCAGTTTATTGAGTGCATCCGACAGATAAAGTTGATATTGCACTATGTTTTTATTTGATACCCAGTCTTTTCAGTTCTTGCTGAATATTTTTACGAGTTTTGAAAGTTTGTGATGCGAAACTGGTAATATTTTGCAGTATTTTTCGTTCGGTCATTGCTACGCGGGATAGAGAGTTAGAGTCCATAAAGTGGGGATGGGATTTGGCAGACATTATTACTGAGGGGACTTACATCCAGCTGCAGTGAACGGATGCTGCATGATAATTATTTCTTCGTCGTCGATCATTTCTTCTTAAATCAAAAATACCAGTATACCGATCACGTCAGTCGCATGGAACCCAACCGGTGGGCGAAAATCGTCACCGATTTGGTTCCCGCCGACGGATACAGCAACCGAGGCCGACCCAGGAGATGGCGAGACGAACTGGACCGTCGTCACCTGCCGGAATGGCGCGAGGTGGCCCAAAACAGAAACGGAAGAGAATGAGGGGAGGTCTATGCCCAACAGTTGGACACCAAAGAGGCTAAAAAAAAAAAAAAAAAAAGTGCAACCAACCAGGTAACACTAAACATTACATAAATACAACACAGTACAAGATAGGTAAGTGCAGCCTTAATTATAGGCTACCACAGACCCCCTCCATGGGTGGCACCTTGGCTTGGCGAAGGGGCTTAGTTCCCGGGTAAACGCGCTATCCGGGGAAGCGAAGGGGAACCCACTGGGCCGGCCTGTAAGTTAGGGACTGGCTGGCTTGAGAAGGCCAGAAGTGGCAGTGGCCACTTCAGCTTGCTAATCCGTGTATGACTTTAGTTATTTGTCGGATCGCTACGTATCGGATACGATTCTTCAGAGAAAAAACGCCGAGATTTTTTTTTCCATAAGTACTTACCTAACATGCAAATGCAATTTTGTAACCTTACCATTGTCATTATTGTCCTTATATGTAATATCTTAGTATACAATAACGTGTTCAT
Source organism: Conopomorpha cramerella (assembly GCA_012932125.1). Classification (NCBI taxonomy): domain Eukaryota; kingdom Metazoa; phylum Arthropoda; class Insecta; order Lepidoptera; family Gracillariidae; genus Conopomorpha; species Conopomorpha cramerella. The sequence goes on from SJJU01019457.1 coordinate 6,830, forward strand.
TCATTCATGCACGACAAACCGCTACATTAAGCTCAGCTCGAATATCACTGGCAATTTAAGTACAGTAAAATCGCAGTTTAAATCACAAATGACGAAGTAATCTTTCTAACTTAGAGATGAGTAACTCTGTACTAATAATAGCTACGAACATAGCATTGTCAGTCAAAGTCACTCAAAGTTCGGCTTATAAATCTTTACTCTTGGAGTAAATTCATTTGGAGTGTTTGTTGGTCGATCCCTTAATCGAACGTAGAGTTTAGGATAAGCTCTAAGCCGGAGCCACACATCGGATCATAACTCCGTTTTAAGCTGAGCTTCGATTTTAAGGTTTTTTTTACCCTATCGGCTATGTGCTACTCCGGTGTCTGCGACATCGTATAGAGATGTACAGTTTAAAAACAAACATTCAAGTACACATTGAAATAAATCTTAAATTGTAAATTATTTTATTTAATTTTTGTTGTGTGAATGTGTGTTGTCTGAATTACACAAGTGCTTTAGCTACTTAACATGGGATGAAAGCATGTGTGTGTTGTTGTAAAATATTTTATTTTTATTAGTAACATACATACACTTCACGCCTGTCTCCCAGTGGGGTAGGCAGTGACTACAGATCTCCATTTGTCACGGTCCTGACATACCCCTTTCGCTTCATCTACATTCATACATCTTTTCATACATGATGTCCGGTTTCGAGTACTTTTCACGCCACCTTCGGCCAAAATCAGTATTCTATGTTGTGTGCCAAGAAAGTGGTCCATCAGTTTTGGTGATACTTTCTGTGTCACTTAGACTTACACCTACAGTTGCAGGAAACTTACTTTATTTTTAAATTAACTCTCTAAAGTGATTTTAACCGTAAAGACATTTTAAAAGCGTTTCAGAAAACGATAGTAACCTTAAGAATTTATCTAAAATTGTGTCGAAATCTCTGTTTTTTTAGATCAATAGAATATTGAAACAAGTAAAATATAAAAAAATGTAATAATAAAAGCATATGTAACTGTGTCGGAACGGCGGCGCAAATAACGAAGGTAAGCTGAATGCTTGTCTTTGGTTCATTTTGCGCCATAACACCGTTTAACCTTTGGCATACAAGGTGAAGACTTACTACGTTTCATACAACGTGGGGTGTGACATACCCTACAATGATGCATAATATTATATTAAAATAAATTGATATATTTTTTTTTCTTATAATAACCTGTTAAAAGAGGATATTCCCCGTATCCCCAAATAAAAATAGTTAAGCATATATAACATTGTATCATATAAAAGTTTTAGCAAAAAAACATCTTCTAAAACTTAAAAAAAAAGTTCATTTCGCGCCATAACACCCGGTTTAAACTTTTAATATAATATCTTTTTTTTTTTGTGTCTGTGTTGTTTATATGTATGTTTTGTTTTTCATTTTTGCCGTTTCTTTGTTTTCCGACATGTTTCTATGTTTTTATTCGTGTTTACAGCACCACTGTCATTATTATGAAAATTAAATTCCTTTAGAGCGTCTGTGGTCCAGTTGGTGGACCCTTGACTTGTAACCGGGAGGTCCCGGGTTCGAGTCCGGCTACTGGACGTGTACCAATGGGACTCTTTTTCAGAGCCAATGTACGCAACGCAACGCTCGTACGATGAAGGACAACATCGTGATGAAACCCGCACACCACAAGGTGTGTGAAACCTATAACGGCGATGGGCTCACCCCCTGTCACGTTGGGTTAAATACGCTTGGTGAACCCTGGGTATTTGCTTTAGCAAGTGCCTCTGCCTACCCCTCTTTGGGATTAAAGGCGTGAAGTGTAATTATTTTTTTATTTTATAAATTGCTTTTATTTCTTTCTTTTCTATATTGGGCGCCCGCTTTATCCGCAGCAGACTTATGTTTGCACTAAGTAGTTAACGCCAAACCAAAAGGGACGTAAGATGGATTAGTAACCGTTGAATATTCAAAGAAGTCGTCCCTTGTGGCGCGTTAACAGATTATTTTGCGCTGACTCTGTCACGAATCTTTCTCGCAAACGTTTTCGTTTCTTACCATTTCGACAAGATGGCGGCACGCAGGTTAACATCACTAGTCAACCTATTAGAGATATCAGTTATTGTGGACTAGTTATCGGGTGGCTGGACTTAAATTATGATGATATTAAAAGTTTAAAACGGGTATTATAGCGCGAAAATTAACCAAAGATAAGCATTCTTCAACAAACTTACTTTCAAACTTACCTGTCAGTCCACGACAGCTTGCGACCACGACACACATAAAAGTGTCGAAACGTCGGGCAAATAACGAAGGTAAGCAGAATGCTTATTTTTGGTTAGTTTTTGCGCTATAATACCCGTTTTAAACTTCATACGACGAATATCATGTCAGTGCGCGTTTCTTTAAAAAGGGATTTAAATTATGATGTTTTGGGTTCGAGTAACTATAGTCACTTTTGAATAAAAAAACACTTCAACCAAACTTTCAGTGGGTGCAAGCAAGAAGTATTGAAAGTGACGGTATTTTTTATTGTTTGTTTACATGTTACAAAAGTGTCTGAAGTTTAAATAACTTACCCAAATAATAGAAATCGTACTAAAATATAACTGAGAGAAGTCACCCTGGACGCCTACTAGCGGCATCTATCTATAAGAAATTTTCGGAGTTTGAAAAGTCCCTATTTAACATACATACATACATACACTTCACGTCTCTCTCCCAGAGGGGTAGGCAGAGACTACATATCTCCATTTGTCACGGTCCTGACATACCAATTTCGCTTCGTCTAGAGGTACATTCATACATTGTCACACATGACCTCCGGTTTCGAGTACTTTTCACGCCACCTTCGGCCAGGACATCACCAATCTGGTCAACATGTCCTTCTGGGGCGACCTCTACTCACCCGTCCCATTACATCACCCATATAAATCTCCTTCGTCAATCGACTTTCATCCATTCTCTTAAAAAACTGTCAAATTGGTCTGTTGAATTTAGTTCATTGTTGTGAGCATATTCTTGGCCGACTGTACGCTGGCTCGTCTCAACCACATCATCAGCCGCATAACGTCCCCTGCTGGACGAGGGCCTCCCCCAATGAGATCCGTCATTTGGGGTGAAATGCCAGTAATCGCCACGCTTGGCAGGCGGGTTGGCGGTCGCAGTGGTGTTGTGGTTTAACTCACAGAGAGCGCTGCTACCCGTCCTCTGGAGAGCTCCCTCGGTCGTCTCTTACGACCCCCATGACGGGAAAAGTTGGGCTGGGGTGGTGACACATGTATTCTATTCGCCGTCACCACACGGCGTCTCAACCACGTGACATAGTAATTAGGAACAGTAAACACCTAACCAATGGCGGGCACAGAATGCCTCAACGTTCCTGGATATCAGTGGCGTGCACACCATATAGGCAAAAAGACACTGCCTACCTAAGTACTTTCGCTACCCGACCTAATAGTACAGTTGTTGCTAGATCTTTGAAAAAAAAAAGTTTTTAAGTAAGTATTGTTGTAAAATATTTATCTGTTTATTATCTTTTTTTGTTGTTCTCACGACATGGAGCTAACAAAGGTCCAGTGTTTTGTGGGTGAGTAGATAGGTAGGTACCTATAATTCGTAAAGACAAGTTACCTAACATAGGTGTCAATACTTGGGGATCACTGCCTACGTTGTCGTAAAAGCCAGTGCACGCCACTGCTGGAAATGTTGCGCATACGCGAAAATAGAGAGTGGAGAATTAGCCGCAAGGCTGAGCTGGATCGTGGCCAAGAAAGTTGACGAGAAGGCGAGAGATCTTGTTGAAACCGTGTCGTGTGCGTCGCGAGGTGCTTCTCGCATTCAAGAAAGTTTATTTGGCGGATTTATTTCATGCGACTACCGGAAACCGGAGATCATGTATGAAAATGTGAGCGTCTGTGGTCCAGTTGGTCGGATACTTGACTTGTAACCGGGAGGTCGCGGGTTCGAGTCCGGCTACT
>SJJU01019495.1:0-18065 GCA_012932125.1 Conopomorpha cramerella
AACAAAATATTGAAGACATTATTTTAGATTTTTTTTTTTCAAATTATGTTATAGTAGATAGGACGCTAACATTCCGATCCATAGAACATGGAAACGTGAATTCTTTGTGAAATTAAATTGTATTTATGTAGTAAACAACTCCAACCCAACACTATACGGTAATAAATGAAGGAAAGAAGCAAAAAGTCAGTGTAAAATGATGAGATAAACCCAATTTGACGGCGAGGCTTCTCGTAAATAGATTTCCCTGCTTGGGAGAGTAGCATAACTCGTCACAACACTCTAATGTACACGGGTATTCAGTCTCCATCGCTATGGTATTTATAAATTTAAAAGAACCGATTTCAACCATTACTAGTGGCCCGCCCATACATTTTTTTGAAGTTCCCCTTTTTGAAGTATCGAGATAGCCATCATCAAATCCAGATAAAGAATTATGAAGGCACCAACTTCGAAATATCTTCTTTTTCAACAAAAAAAACATCGGTTCATAAAATTAAATGTTCATGAAAAGCATCAATACGATAGAATTGAGAAAAACTCCTTTTTTGAAGTCAGAAGAGAGTTGTGAAGCTACATAATAAGTATGATGTGCTCTGCATTTTCCTATCTCATTATTTAAATATATGACTTTAAAGGCCTTGTGGTGCGATGGGTGAATTATTCAATGATGAGCTGGACACTTGGCAACAATACTGTTACATAAATAGTACCTGGACGACCGAGCTTCGCTCGAAGTAAAAAAATCGATTATTTTCCTTCGATTTTTTCATAACCCCATCTCCAGTTACTTCAAAACCAAAACGTCCTCCGCACCATCCTACGTATAGAATAGTATTACTACTCGGCAATAGATGTCAGTAAGAGTCGTATTAACAATTTGAGCAATTTTTCATGCCCGAAAACACGGTTGGAAAGATGTAAAAATTAAACCTATATCGATTTATCGCCCCCAAATCCCTCTACATACCAAATTTCATGAAAATCGGTGCAGCCGTTTCCGAGATTCCAATTATAATTGCTCGTTTAAAGATAAAGATACAAGCACCAATGTAGTATGTAGACGCGCACTTTTCCAGAGAATGGCCGTACGCCGAAAATCAGGTAGGATTCATTCAGGACAAAAGAAAAGCACCAGAAGAAAGTGAGCAGATCGAAAGTATTTAGACAATTCATCGCCACATCTATCTGAACCATAATAAACGGCAAAGATTCCCCTGATGGATTGAAAAACGTCCAATTAAAGTCCCGCGGGTCCATGTAACTTTGTTTGCGGGCTGTTGCGGCTTTCCAATGCGGAATATTTCCAAGCTTTTATTATTCATACCTTGTTAGTATCTACTTTTGCTTATGGATGATTTGGATTATGTACGTACTTATCTATTGGATTGTTTTCCTGTTACTTTTTGTTTTGGTTATTTCGTTTTGTATTTTTAATTCAGCTTGCTATGGTTTTAAAGGCATTTAAATAGTCATGTTTTCTTTACTATAGCTGTGCGAGCAAACATTTGACCTCCATCTTTCCTGGTGCCAAGAAGCGAGGTGGATACACTCTTGCCTTGAAGCACTCTTGCCTTGTAGGTAACTAAAATAAACTTAAAGACGTCTGGACGTTTTTAATACATTTCTCATTCTGGTGGATCGCACTGTACAGGTCGACATTTGATGGGCGCAAATGGAATCTTCAACTGATTATGGATGATGTTCCGCCTGATTATCAAATAGTAAAAGCGCTTTGGGAGTATGTAAGAGGAATTCGTCTATGAGTTTCGGGTACAGTAGAAGCGAGTAAGGTAGCCCTTTACGTCGTGTATTGAAGGAAATAGGTAGAACTAGACTGGGATGAAAGACAAAACGACGAATGGGTCACAGAAACCATACTGAAAATATGCTATTCAGGTGATAAGCCTATTCCTAAAAATAGTCATCGAGTCCGTAGATTTCGGAGTAGGGTTTCCGGCACTTGCAGTCTCGCATGGTCCGGTTTCCGCCGCGAAAAAAGAAACTGCTGGAGTGGACGAATCACCATAAACGTCGGGAAGAAGCCAACATGGGCTGATCGCTCATTGAGTGAAGCCTGTACAAAGTTTGCTGGGTGCCAGTCAGTTGTCACTGGTGCGGGACCCACTCAGCACAATCGATACCTGAAAGCTATCAGGAGGGTTTTAGTCAGTAGAAGTCTGACTACCGCGCCGATCAGATAGAGTACATAAGACCGTTATTATTTAACCTTCATCAAAAAAAAAATTAAAAAAGTGAGCATTAGTTATACACAAAGGAAATACTGTCTAAAATTGAGCAGAGGTGAAATGACCTTGTCTCAAAATATTTTATTCATCCGATTAAGGATTATGAACGTGAGTTTATGTACGTATACGTATGTATATTACTAAGCGGGATCGTCCCTGAGCTTACTTAAACGCTTAATGTACGTATATTAGAGCGTCGGTCGTAGAAGGCCGCAGAAATTGAAATAGTTTAGAGCTAGGGCTGTCTGCTGCGTTTTTAAGAATTGGGTTATAGAAATAGTATTTTTATCTGCCTAAACTTACAAATAATACGACGACGTAATTCCATTATATTATATTTATTAAGGAACAAATCATTTTGTCATTGTGTATTGAACAAATGTGTGCTTGTGTTTTGTTTACCACGGCAGCCTGGCCTCGTACGAATAGTGTTTACTCTGTGTGATCATGACAGCGTTACGTGTCACTCACCTAGTGCCATTCCTGTAACATAACGGTCAGGCTGGGTCTCATGACGTAACCTAGAGGAAACGAACAGTACCAGCAGCTTTCGGAGAGCCGCATTGCCTATCCTCTTCAGCTTTGCGGAGCCGTTACCGCTACATGGTGATAGCAAAAATACCTACTGTGATAAAGCTAATAAAATTGTGAAAAGAGCGAACCCTTATTGATGAAATTAATTTTAATATGGACTTCAGTTTTCCGACGTTGACGGAACAAAAATAACATAAACAACCGCATCAGAAGAACCAACGCCTAACAAAATGCCACTTTATGAATGTTGTTCACTTTTAATATTCCACAAGCACTTAGTGCGGCATTAGCTTTGATAATACACACATATTGGAGTATCACAGTAAATAGTCCAAAATTGCACTAAAGCAGCTCTGTGACTCGGTGACTATGTTATTGCTGTACAATTGTTTTGTTCGACTGAACAACACTTCTTGTTTTACTGAGAATTTTCAGACAAGAAAAATATAAACGCTAATCATCATCATCATCAGTCACATAACGTCCACTATTGGACGAGGGTTGATTTGAATGATTTCCATAATTATATGATTTCAATAATAATCGCCACGCGTTGCAGGCGGGTTGGTGATCGCAGTGGTGTTGTTGTTTAAGTCACAGAGAGCGGTGCTGCCCGTTCTCTGTAGAGTTCCCTCGATCGCCGATTCTCAAATTCTCGCTCATTGTGAGCGGTTTTTCCTGAGCTTGCGCCGTGAAAGCCTCAGGGAGGGGAAGGTTCAGTGTCTTAATTCTACAGAATTGTACAGAAAGCCACCTAAAACTTTGGAGACTATTGTGCAAGTATGTATTGCTGCCTGCTTTTGTAGTATGTGTCTATGTTTATTTTGGTGTTTATTCGGTTGGTGTATATTAGAATTTTGGCTATTATTCATGTTGCTCCTATTACTATCGGTATTAATATTGTTGTTGTATCCCAGAGTCTTGCTATTTTTTGTTTTGAGAAGGTGGTATTAGTAATCTCTTCTAATTATTTTGTATTATATTGCATGCAAATCATGTTATAACATTGGTTAAAGACGTATATTGGCAGTAAATAAAAACAACAGTTTTCATTAGCGATAATATTATCTGTGCCCATACATTTTGCTATTAAATATAACCAAAACTGAGAAATTCCGAACCTTCAAGCACAGCCAAACTTTTAGTTCTAGTTTTGTATCCGTATTCCATCGAAGATATTCAGCCTAAGACTTGGGCACCCTTGCTGCATGTTTAGAATATTTCACGTATTGGGGGTACCTGAAAAAGACAACGTAGATATCGTTAAAATCGCAGTAATGGATAGATCCAAAAGTTTTTGGGATCGAGCTTGACTGTAGCAATATTTTTCTGAATTTATGCACCCAACACTGCGCTCTTGGGTTGAAAACTCCATGGTGTGGAAATCGTACCAAAAATAATATGTTTTCACATCGTACAAATGCAAACGTGTATGTACCAAACATCGAACCCCACGACCCTCCGGACTAGAAGAAGACATGCTGATGCACTGGTCAACGGGCGCTGGCCGCTGGCACGCTGGCCAACTGGACGTTGCTGGCCTGCGTGCGAGCAAAGGTCTTGTTGAAATTACTTTGATTTTATTGAAACTAGAGACCTGCACCGGCTTCGCACAAGTTATCAGTGTTTGTCTACTGTATTATGCATGTCTCAATACCTAGTATAGAACAAAGTCACTTGCCCCTCTCATGCTCTATGCTTAGATCTTTAAAAAAACGCAGCGGAATTTGATGCAGTTTTCTCTAGTAGATAGAGTGATTCTTCATGTCGACACGATGTGCGACACGAGTGTCGCAGTCCACTCGTGACCACGACGCATGCAAATGCGTCGAAACGTCGAGTAAAATAACAAAGGTAAGCTCGAGCTTGTCTGGTTATATTCGCGCCTATACACCCGGTGAACAATATTGAGTTATTCTTGATGAAGGTGTGAATGTTTAATACATATACTCATATAATAGAAAATCACTGTTAATAATGTAGGTATATTGGCAAAACACCATTTGCCAGTCAGCTAGCTATACATATAAACCTTATTCATGAACCACACTATCTATTACAAAAAAACCGCATTAAAATCAATTTCAATAGTTTTAAAGATCTAAGCACACACACTTTTAAAGAGCGGGGGAGCGGTTTTTAGTCCGAATCAGGAAAAAAAATCAAATCATGATAACTGGCAAATAGTTGTATCGCAAAAAAAAACTTACTTTTCTTTATAACCGGGCGGTAAAGACACTTGTCCAAAAACCGTCGAAAGTATAACCAGAACAGCGAAGACACACAACCACAGTTTCATAGTAAAAAAGTTTAAAGACTTAAGTTTGGTAGAATTACTACTAAACTGTTTGTGGCTTGAGAGAAATCCTTGTATTTATACAGCGTCTCATCTGTTGAAGGTGAAGTCCCGAACGATTACGTTGTACTGATAAGTTATGAATCATAATTGTATACGGGGAATTCCTCGAAGATAAGATTTAAATACATTTTATTCCATTTTTTAAGAAACGCGCACTGCCACATGTGTATGTATTAATTTGAACTAAATTAATTCCTAAGATCTTGAAAATTTGAATATTTAAAAATAAAATATAAATCTATAATTCAGAATTATTATCAAAAGTTTAAAATGGGTATTATAGCCCGAAAATTAACCAAAGTTAAGCATTCAGCTTATCTTCATTGTTTGCCCGACGTTACCCGATGTACCGTGGTCACGATTATTGGTTTATTTTTGCTACCCGTTCTAAACTTTTGATAACATTTTTTTAATATTACAGTATTATAGATTTATATTTATTTTTTCAAATATTCAAAAAACTGTTGCTGATTGCGACGCCAACCGACTTGAGTGCTGTCACTATTTCTTGAATTACGGCTGCTGATTGGTTGAAATCTATTTCATGAGACCAATGGTTCGACGCGCAATGCACAGCTTCATCCAATGGCATTCAAATGTAAAAATTGACAATTTTCGGCTTTAGCTAAGAGACGATATGGACTTTAGAAGGGTCTTCAATTACAAGTTGCTACCTCATCTCCTGAATAAATTTAAACCTCTAAATCATGGGATCCTGTCAGAAAGAAAGAAAGAAAGGCAGATGATGCATTCTATTTACGTCTCAGCATGGCAAAACCTTAATAAATCCGTAATCTAGTTTTGACCTCGGTTGAATCATGATTGAGTAAAATAATTACGTTTCTAAATGCAGAGACCATTAAAAAAATTAATGACGCCAATCAGCTATCGCCATTTATCTTCAGTAACGAAAACAAGGGCCCAAGCAATTTTCTCATTGAAATAATTCAATCTTATTTTAAGTACGGGGTAATTTTTAAAGACGTGTATTCAGACACCAGTGAAAGCCCCGCGATTTCATCCGCATAATTTTAGTCATCACCATCATCATCATCATCATCAGCCCATACTCGTCCACTGCTGGACATAGGCCTCCCCAATTGCACGCCACTGTGATCTGTTTTCGGCTTCTCGCATCCAGCTTCTGCCAGCCATCTTACGTATATCATCAGTCCACCTTGCCTGAGCGCGTCCTACACTCCGTTTGCCAAGACGCGGTCTCCACTCGAGAACTCGTTTTCCCCAACGGTCATCGGTTCTATGGCTAATATGGCTAATATAATTTCAGTGATCCACACAAACTTTAACACCGATTCTTGGGAAATATTGTGGCTTTTTTGACGTGACAATGTTTAATAACTCTATACTACGGGCTGCATGCACGAAAGAGATGACGTCATTGTCCCGTTCCGCAAGCGAGTGTACTACTACTACTGCAATGTTTGACGTTATCACATCAGACTACCGCCCGCAAACCAACTTTACAGACAACCAATTTTATTTATAAACACAGCAGCGATGTCTCGATGTAGCAGACTTGCTTATTAGGTAGGTACGTATTTGCCCGTGACTTGAAGACAATGCTGCGCAGGAAACACAGACTCCGGCAAATCATTCCACATCCTGGCGTTTCGCACTATGAATGTAGACGCAAACAGTTTGGTTCGCGTAAATGGAATATCTACGTGGTATGAATTACGTTTTGCCGTTCTCCTGGTTGTCCTATTGTAAAAGCGCAATGGGAGTATTAGGTGATGCAACTATGTGCGTGTCTAGTTAGTTCTCGTTATCTTGCCACGTGCTTATGTAATTTTATATAACAAACAATAAAAATTCACGCTAGTCTACGACTTCCTAGAATTATTAATATCGTTCCCCTTGTTCCCGTTGGAATCTTGGGATGTTATGCAACTATCCGGCAGAAATCTAGCAGCTAGCCAGTAAAATAATTATTATGTAAATCGGATTAGTAGTTTCTGGAATAATCCATTAGGTGCAACAAAGCACAATAACCTTAAGGGAAAAACAACAACGGAAGTTGTCCGTACAATTTTCTAAAGTTCCTCCGGATTTATTTGACTAACCATCTTCAAACCCTGTATTCCTGTCACATGGTGGTCCCCTTTGGAATATTTGCTTTCAAACATAAAACATAAAAAGAAATAAAAAAGCATATAGACATAGACTCGAATTGAGAAACCCCTTCCTTGTTTTAAGTTGGATAAAAACAAAAATATTTTCTTTATCATTTTAGTGATAGCTGAAATGTAGTGGACTGTACGGGATGTAATATGTAGCGATAACTGACCCACCTAGTAGGCGGTAGCGTCCCTGTGATAATGGAAACACGACTTGAATTGAATGAGAATTAATTATAATTTCAGTAACTTCAGTATTAAATGTGGCAAATTCCGATACACAATAACAACTGACTTTCCAAATTAAAGAATACAATATAAGATACTAGCTGACCTGGCAAAACGTTTTTTTACCATTATAATGTACAGCCGAAAACAAATCACAGTGGCGTGCAATTGGAGAGGCCTATGTCCAGCAGTGGACAAGTATGAGCTGATGTTAATGTACAGCCTTTTAGTGAGGGTGGCTTGTGCCCAGCAGTGGATGTCATTTTTTTCTTTCATAAGAACCTTCTGCTGTTATTATTAAGCACAACAAAGGAAGAATTAGCGAAATCGGTCCACCCGTTTCGGAGTTATGACGTGACAACGAAAAGTGGCTTTGATTTTTATATAATAGACTAGTGGACTCGACAGACGTTGCCCTGTCTTAACTACCTCCAGGGTGGCCTGTGCCCAGTAGTGGATGTCATTTATTTCTTTCATAAGAACCATCTGCTGGCATTAATAAGTACAACAAAGAAAGAATTAGCGAAATCGGTCCACCCGTTCCGGAGTTATGGAATGACAACGAAAAGTGGCTTTGATTTTTATATAATAGATAGATAACAGTGGTGTGCACGAAAAAGACTCTGCCTACCTTAGTATTTTGGCTACACGACCTAATAATAGAGATCTTATTTTGTTGTAGTTACGACACAGATATGAAGTAACAAATACACAGGCTAACGAAGGTCTTGTGTTTTGTGGGTGAGTAGATAAGTAGGTACCTATATTTTGTAAAGACAAGTTACCTATACATAGGGGTTAATCCTTGGGGATTACTGCCTACCTTGTCGTAAAAGCCAGTGCACGCCACTGATAGATATAGATATATCTTTCCAATTTATAAGCTACACTACTGCCAAAAAATGTGTAAAACTAAGGAGGCTGCTTATTAACAAGTCGCCAACAATTAGTATAGGTAAGTTATCCAGACATCGTCCTGTCGCAATTTCTAAAAGTAGGTACGTAGTCGCAGACGGTAGCATAGTTTTGTAATTATGACGAGAGTCGGGGCTCTCTTCAGCCAGTACCAACATGGAGGTTGAAATTAACGTTTCAGCAAATAGCACAGCAAAATGTCCGAACCGCGTTCATATTTGCAAACCTCTTGTTTGTTTTGAAAGTGGGCTTATTTGCTTTTAGAATATCCGAGTAATATATGGGCGGGTGCTTAACTTGAAATACTGTGTGTGCAATGCACACATTTCTGTGCTTCATGTGAGTATAGTGATCACTGCTGTGGAATTGGGTTGAAGAGAATGTCTGTCTCTGTGGAATAAGGTTGAAATGTCTGAGTAGTCACCTAATGTTTGACTGTTTGCTTCCAGTAGAGTCATATTCGTAATAATGTAGAGAATCGTCCCCGTCTAAACCAAAATATAAATAAAATGTCGTCAGATTTAACTGTCGAAAATTTATAATAACATTAAAATGATTTTTCATCAAAAACTTATAGAAAGAAAGAAAAATACACTTCACGCCTTTTAATTCAAAAGCGGGGTAGGCAGAGGCACTTGCTTAATAAGCAGATGCCCACAGTTCACCAAGCGTATTTAACCGAACGTGACAGGGGGTGAGCCCATCGCCGTTATAGGGGTTCACACACCTTGTGGTGTGCGGGTTTCATCACGATGTTGTCCTTCACCGTACGCGCGTGGCGTTGCGTACATAGGCTCTGAAAAAGAGTCCCATTGGTACACGTCCAGTAGCCGGTCTTGAACCCGCGACCTCCCGGTTACAAGTCAAGTATCCGACCAACTGGACTACAGACACTCTTTAATAAAAAAAATAGAACATATACTTTTACCGGCAAAGTATAACTTACCTAGGGGAGCACCAGCGAGAGTGCCGAGCTGCCAGAGTAGCTTCTTCTTCCGCGACCACGGCTTCTTGCCCCAGAACGTACAGCCGCTCGGACTGCAAATCATTATTGGTACATTTACTTAAATACTCAGTGTTGTCGGAACACAATGGCAGCTCAAAGTGAGCGAAAAAGCTATTGGGAGATTCTCTAACTTATATTTAACATACTGTCGCGACAGTAAAATACACACATCAAAAGTACATTTTAGAAGATTTCAATCATGAATATATTTCACAAAAACTGAATTCATTCATAATTTATTCAAAATGTGGTGATAAGTCATTGATACAGGCATGGGGAATTAGGTAGGAGACCAATCCAGAAGATCAAATTTGAAAATAAATTAGATTATTTTTAGAGCTAAAAATTCTCTTGATCCCTAGACCGTTCACTGTCCGTGTAAGGGTTAAATTACACAAAACATTACTGACGTAAAGCGATTGCTTCAGTAATTACTTATCAATGAATACACGGTATAAAACTAAATCCATAGTACACGTCGCTTCCCGCTGTATATGTCTGTGTATGCTTAGATCTTTAAAACCACGCAACGGATTCTGTTGCATTTATATAGAGTGATTCTTGAGGAAGGTTTATATGTATAATATATGCATATAACAGCAGAGGAACACACTGTATATTAACAAAACAACGTTTCTCAGTTAGTTGTATATAATTCAACATGTAATTGGTAGAGCAACCAGAAAAAAAACGTGTCTTTGTGAATTATACTTTTGGTGTATAACCGTTGGTGGTCCTAATAATGCATGAACCCTCACCTAAGGTAATGCAGGTCGGAAACCTCCTTCATGCAGAGCCAGCAGAACTCGGCGCCGCACACACAGCACACCATGTGGTTGCAGGAGCCGTCCTCCACCTTCACGATCAGCACCGAGCACCGGGGGCATGGCTTCAGCTCACCTGATACCAATATTGACAATATTGATTGACTGATTACACATTTTTTTTTGGAAAATAATAAACTATACATCTAAAATTACTAACTTGCACACCTAAAACGCAAAAGTTATCACCAGAATGGCAATTAGAAGACCAAATCAGTAATTTTGTGGCTAAGTCAGTATTTTAGTTAGGTTAGGTTAGACTTTTTTGATGCACGTTTAAATACTATCCTTTTTTTTACCACTATGAACAAGCGTTTGACCACCATCCTGCCTGATGTTAAGCAGCGATGTGGTCTACGATGGAGCACACTTACATTATGCTGAAATATTTGTAGGAAAGGAAATAATGGGCTATGGGCGTGCCTCCTATTACCGATATTACTATTTGTCCATCTAAACTCCACTTGACGGGATAAAAGTGACTTAGATTTTCTTGCACAGAAGGTAATATTTTGTATGGGAATTGAAGAACATTATTACATATAACCCGCGTTCTCGCCATGGCTCATACTGTCGAGCCCAACAAATTTTATAAGACCATTGTTCGGGGTCCTTTTACACGTAATATATGTATGTTATGTATATAAAACTCAAGGTACTGACTTATTCCTTCATCACTGACTCATCAACTCATCAACGCCCAGCCCATAGTCTTGACCCTAGAAAGCTGAAATATGCACGTTGTCTCCACAGGTTCTGTACATCCTATCCGGGATTATTATGGAAGCAAGTTAAGGTATGCATGCTTTTATAATCTGTCAAGAAAGAAGGTGGCAAGAATTCAACTTGGATGACACTTCCTGCGTCACTAAGCACAAAAACTAGAGTTGTTATATCGTGACTAGTATAAAAGGATTCCTAATCTCTAACGGCATTCAGGGTCCAGCCCACCTAACACAGCGGTCCAAGAAAGAAGTGACGAAGACATATAACGCGCTGCCATTTGTTGAAACAAGCTGAGTCGCACGAAGCGTGACAAAACAGCCAATCACAATTCTTTGTCATGGTTTTCTTGACGCACGTGCTAGGCATCCTGGTTTGGACATCAGTGGCGTGCACTGGCTTTTACGACAAGGTAAGCAGTAATCCCCAAGGATTCACACCTATGTATAGGTAACTTGTCTTTACGAAATATAGGTACCTACCAGTGGCGTGCACACCATATAGGCAAAAAGACACTGCCTACCTTAGTATTTTGGCTACACGACCTAATAATAGAGTTATTGCTAGATCTTGTTTCGTTGTACACACGACACAGGCTAACGAAGGTCCTGTGTTATGTGGGTGAGTTGATATGTAGGTACGTTTATTTAGTAAAGACAAGTTACCTATACATAGGTGTGAATTACTACCTACCTATCTACTCACCCACAAAGCACAGGACCTTCGTTAACCTATGTTGTGAGTACAAAAAAAGATCTAGCAATAACTCTATTATTAGGTCGTGTAGCCAAAATACTAAGGTAGGCAGAGTCTTTTTGCCTATATGGTGTGCACGCCACTGTTGGACATACTATATCAGTGGTCACTCACCCTGATCGAGATCCTGCTGGAGCTTCTGGTCCCTGGGTCGCGGCTGGCGCGAGCGTCGGGCGGCGTCGCACGTTTGCGTGGGGTGCCATGCCGCCTTGCAGTGGTAGCAGAACGATTCTCCGCACCCTGACGACTGGCACGTCAGCTTGGGGCAGGACGCGCATCCGGTGGCTACTACCGCAAAACTGGTGGGAATAGACACGAATGGAATGATAATTTTCTCTTCTGGCGATTGCAAAGGATTAAAATTAGCGTTATCAAATTTCCCAGAATTATAGACGTAACTTTTTGCATGAATTCTAACCTAAGCAAATATTCCGCCTTCGACGTCCAGAAATCGTGATTAAAATATGGATAGTATTTAAACGTGCATCAAAAAAGTCTAACCTAACCTAACCAAAATACTGACTTAGCGGCAAAATTACTGATTTGCTCTTCTAATTGCCATTCTGATGATAACTTTGGCTTTTTAGGTGTGCAAGTTAGTAATTTTGATGTACAGTTTATTATTTTCCTTAAAATATTAATTTTAGAAGGGTAATTCATCATAAGCACGGAAGTCTACTCAGTTGGCAACGCAGTGAAGGATTCCAAAAGATTTTTTGTATGGAAAATCTTGTGCTGTTCTTGTCCCTACGTCATCATGTGTACTTAAGCTCATAACTCATCAGAATATTTGACAGACACTAAAGATTCCTGGATACAGAGACCTGAACTCTCCAGAATCTGCATTCACTAGTTATGCTAAATTCAATACATGGTCTGATGCCAAGACAGTCGCGGAAGACTCTTTCGCGCTCATTTTTCATTAGGTCACAATATGACTGGAGTAAGTAAATGAAGAGTAATGCAACTGACCTGCAATCGGGCGCTGGACACCACCTGGTGTCAGGGTCGGCGGCTAGCGCGCGCCGCACCGAAAACTCCTCATACTTGTCGTACAGGGAGGGATTGTTCAATATCCGACGTACATCTGCGAAAAACAGTAATCCACATTAAACTATGTGCTCCAAAAAGTTCTATTTGGTTTTAATGCGCGTGATCTCTGAAGTGGAGCGTTTTCCAATAGAAATATTACTAGTTAGGTTTTCGAAATGGTTGGTTATCAATATTTTCTTAAGAGTTTGATAGTTATCTATGGGAATATGTGCGACGTATTCTTTGTAAAAAATCAGTCGTTATTTAGAAGTGCAATACACAACACCTAACTTCAAAATTTGAGTTTTATTCCGAGGGTTGGGGTAAAATAAAGTTTTTTAAAAACTTGTTTGGCAGCTGCCCAAAACAGAACATTACCTCAACCAGACTATTCACCCAGTCTAACCAGAACGGCGATGAAAGTTACTGCACACGGCCGACCGTTATAAGACAAACATGGAGGACTGTATTTTCAAAACTATCCGTATTTGGTACTTCATGCAGCACAACACACTGACTTGATTCCCCACAAGTGGATAACGAATCCAACCTGCCTTTAAAAGTAGTGAAGAAACTCTGAGTCACATGTTATTTATGTTAAACGTTAGAAAATCGGCTCGCTGTGGTGCAATTGTGCTACAAGTTTAGTGTACTGTTAGTGTTGGGAAACTATCGATGGTTCACTTCTGAAAATACTTAATAGTATCTATACTGCGTGTAAAAGGAGCCCCGAGCAATGGTCTTAGAAACTTAAGCTCGTCAATATGAACATTTTTTGGGGGGAAACAAAAAAACATTACGAGCCCAACAGCGTTTCTAAGGGCATTGCTCGGGACCTAATATTACAGACCACTAGGCCCATGTCAAACATGTTTTTGTGCATATTTCGCCGGTGGAAACGCACGGTTAGACTTCAAGGTACACTTGTACAACAACACTTCTGAGCTTTTAGTGACAGAGTAAAGTGTCAACAAAACTGATAGACCAGTCTATTTCTTCGCCGACCGTCCCTTTCTTGCAAAATAAATAAACGAAGTTCCGCGCCGCTCCGGGACCTTAAAACAATGACACTAACGACATTTCGCCAAATAGATGTCATAAAAGGCGACCTTGGGGAGTGTGAAAGGGTTCATTGGTCGATGAACTACCCACTTAATAGCGACCTTTCAATTAAAGTCAGCTAGATGTGTTCCCTTTTGATGTGATGCGTACCTTAATGGAATAGCAGGATTGGTTTTTAAACGACTTTTGTTTTGTACTAGCTGACCCGGCAAAGGTTGTTTTGTCAATATGCATTATTGACAGTGTTTCTCTGCTATTATATGCATGTATTATACATATAAACCTTGATCCAGTCACTCTTATCTATTAAAGAAAACCGCATCAAAATCCGATGCGTAGTTTTAAAGATCTAAGCATACATAGGGACAGACATTTTCTATTACATTACACCCCTTCGGATACCCATACATTTCCCATGGCACTTCCAGGGTGGCACCCCCAGGTCATGAGGATGTTTCTTAAGGCTGGCACATGACAACATATAGCTGTGTTATAGTTGATTCACGGGTCCGAAAGGAATAAATATCCCTATATACATTTAATATCGGGACAGTCCAAGCAGGTCAACAATTTTTTAAATATGATGCATTCCACTTTAGAGATTAGTGTAGTTACGTTCTTGGAGACAGAGGATCTTTGGTCTGTGGCAGAGTCTGAACTGCAATGGAGAATATTTGATGCCAGAGTGAGATTCCTCCAGGAGCAGTAGCTGAGGCGCCAGCGAAGGCCACCAAGCGCATCATAGCTGCAGAGCTGATCCTTGAGGATTTCTTCATATTATAACTCAATATTGGGTATACAGGCCCATATGCATATACCGGGTATGCATGCGTGGTCCACTCGTGACCACGACGCGCATGCAACTGCGTCGAAACGTCGAGTAAAATAACAAAGGTAAGCTCGAGCTTGTCTTTGATTATATTCGCGTCTATATACCCGGTGAACAATATTGAGTTATAATGGCTGCGCGCGTACCATTAAAAAAAACTTCATATTATACAAAAACACAATTAACAACACGTTGTTTATAATTAAGTAGTGAATAAGGCGATCGACATGACCTAATTTGAGGGAAGTAACAGTCTAAGTCCAAGTCCCAGTGGACGTCAGTGACTATTAGATGGAACCACATAGGTTCCAAATCCAAGAGTGAGGTTTATATTTAATACCAAATTTCACGTCTTCGTCTATAGCAGTTTCGAAAATTGATGTGTGTAGGTTCCAAAACCTACACACATCAAGTGTCTAGGGAACAAGAACATTTTGAGCTCTAAAAAAAAAACTAATATATTTAAATCAAATCTAATCTTCTGGATTGGTCTTCTACCTAATACCCCATCCCTGTATCAATGACTTATCACCACATTTTGAATAAATTATGAATGAATTCAGTTTTTGTAAAATATATTCTTGATTGCAATCTTCTAAAATGTACTTGATCCCTAGACACTTTTGATGTGTGTATATACCAAATTTCACGTCTTCGTCGATAGCAATTTCGGATAGGCGATGGTGAATGAGTGAGTGGATACATATTTGTGCTTTACATAATTAACTATTTAAAGATTATATTTGCAGGATTTTGACCACTATTGTCCAATGAATATGCATCAAATGTGCTCGACACCGGCCAACCTTGAGTGGCGTGCGGGGTCGATGAGACTGTCAACCTCATTTGGTGTGAGTAAACAATAGTCCCCAACAATAAACCACGCTGACATTGGCCGGGCGATTGCAGACTGAATTTCAGGCAATCGACGTTATTGAGGTTAAAAGTATGTATATGGATGTACATACATAATTACACTCATATGTATATGGACTGACCACACACTCAGCTGTAAGAATTTTGGTACGCAATTTTTTTATGTTGGACGAGGGCCTCCCCAATGATTTCCATGTCGATTTGGCGTCTGTTTCACTCCATACACAAATATTAGTCCGTGTGTACGAAATAATAAATAAGCATTCAACAAGCGCGGTGATTACCCTGGTCAAGTCAAAGTCATTCATTTATTTTCCGTAAGAAGTTGCATAATACACATATTACTTTATGAAACTTGGAACAAAAGTGTAGACGTCAAAAGAGCTGCGTCTTTTTCTGTGGTTCACGATAGAGACGTGTTCCAAGTGAAAAGTATCAATAATTCAAGTATCAGAGGGTTATGTCACATTCAAACATTATATACTGCAGTATATTTTACAATACTGTGGTAACTAACTACAGTAGGCAATAACAAAAAAAAAAAATACACATCACCAAGCGTATTTAACCCAAGGTGACATGGGGTGAATCCACCGATGTTATAGGGTTCAGACAACCTTGTGGTGTGCGAGTTTCATCACGATGTTTTCCTTCGCCGTATGAGCGTTGCGTTGCGGAAATTGGCTCTGAGAAACAGTTTCATTGGTACACGTCCTCCAGCCGATCTTGAATACGCGATCACAAGTATACGACCACTGGCCCACAGACGCTCTTTGGTCCAGTGGTCTGTCTAAAGAGGGTTGTGTTATGGGTATATGTAATACTGTAGGTAATACTTTAATATTAAGTTCATCTTTTGTACGTTTAGAGCGATAAAGTATTAAATAAAAATAAATAAAGCAGGCGCAGATTCATTAATAACCGAGGGATTCCCCTTTACGTCCGTCTTTTAAACTTAATCATCATTACGGGGAAATCATTTATTTAGGTTTATTGTTAATGACAAAAGGTTGAATCTTAGTCTTAATACATGTCGGATTTCTTCCTGCTATTTTATTGAATGACTAGTGATTGCTCTCAGTTTCATTTGCATCATTTCCGACCTGAATGAATTTAGTGATAGAATAACCTATGTTACTGAAAAGTACGAACGAAAAATAACATTTAGCTCTAGTCGTATGTAAAATAGCATATTGTTGTAGACCAAGTCTAACGTCCACGGTGACTTCTCGAAGCAATAAGTGGTAGTTACTAAGATCCGATGCACCTGTTTGAAAACATTGATGACTGTGCTGGCGGTAAGCGAGGTATGTCAGAATCTACTGGTTGGGAGACAGGCGTGAATTATGTATGTACAATGTACCTATACAGGGAGATGTGGAAATACTCCCTAAGCCGAAGTCTACTGTTCCTATAGACCCTATTGCAGACATTTCAGCATGTGACAATGCCCCGGAACGAAAACAAAATTATATCTCCATACAAACTCAATCAGCTTGCGTTTTTTATAAAGAAGTCGGATTCTTTTTTAGTTTGACACCTACTAAAATTCCCTCATTGGGGTCTACAAAACATTACATTACAATACATTTTGGTTTTGGAACGCAGTGTGGTATTTCGGACATGTTCAGTTCTTTTAATACCAAGAATGCTGCGCTCCATAGCCCGTTGTCAAACCTTGAGCCTGGACTTCTGATGCTCAGTCAATGACCAGGTCTGCGCACCAAAGGTTAGGATGGGTAGTATACACGAGTCGACGAGTTTCCGCTTCAGGGCGAGTAGAAGCTCGCCCTTCTTGGACCAAAAGCTCTTCCAGGCGTTATCTATGCGACGATCGATTTCTTTGTCTTGCTTAGGACCTTTATAGGTACATAAAGTGGGTAATCAACACTCACCATCCGGATGCATATGCTCCTGGCAAGCTGGGCAGTTGACCGGCACGCGCGCTTCGCAGATCTCTATCGTGAGGTACTGTCGCATGCACGGCTCGCAGGTGCGGTGCGCGCACCACGCGAGCCTGAGCATGCTCGCCGCTGGCACCGCGGACAGGCAGAGCGGGCACTCCAGGACGTCACTCGACTGGAAGACAAGGAGAGCTGGTGTTACGTTTGTGAATTTAAGTTCGAAATGTCAATGGGGAATTTTCAAACTCCAAAAGTTTCTTATCTAGATGTCGCTAGTAGATATCCAGTGGGACTTCTGTCAGTTATATTTTAGTGCGTTTTTATTATTTGGGCGAGTTATTTAGACTTCAGACACTTTTATAACACGTTAGACAAACAATAAAAAAAAATACTGTCGCCTTCAATGCGGACTGCTTGAAGTTAGTAATTTCGTTGACATTTGTCCCCCTAATACAACTAGCGCTATCTGTCATAACTAAGAGAATCAGGGGCCCTAAGAGAAATTGGTAAATTTCAAATTATAGTATATATATTATTACTAGCTGTCCCGGCAAACATTTGTTTTGCCATAATAAGGTGCCTTTGTACCCCGTGTATTGGGAGAAATACAACTGGTAGACGCATAAAAAA
>SJJU01019502.1:0-10408 GCA_012932125.1 Conopomorpha cramerella
CCTGGTTTAGAGTCTCCAGCGTCTCCCGGTGGGCGGCCTCCTTGGCCGCCCGGATGGCCGTGCGCAGCTCCTTCTTGGCGGCTCCGTAGGCGAGGCGCAGCCCGAGCTCCTCCTCCGGGTCCCGATGCCGTCGTCCGCGGTACCTGGTGTACGGACGGCGCGCGTGGATGCAGAGCCTACGCAGCTCTGCAATCTCGTCCGTCCACCAGTGTACCCGTCGTCGCGGAGGTGGAGGCCCGACGCGAGGCATGGCCGCGTCGCACACCTGCGTCAGGGTTTGGCGGAACCATTCCGCCTCCCCCTCCACCTCCAGCGCGTCGCTCGGCGGCATCGGGAGCCAGGACATGACGATTGCGGCCTCCCTGAGGAGGCCCACGTCGAGTCTCCTCAGAGGCCACCGGGGGGGCTGAACCCCCCCTCCAGGGGAACCGACAACCGGGGCGGTCGGTGCGACCGAGATCTCGTAGCGAATATAATTGTGGTCGCTGTGCGTTTCGATCTCGGTCAGCACCTTCCAGTCCACGACCCGGTGCGCCAGCACGGGAGTCGCAAACGATAGGTCCACGATGGACCACCCGTTCCAGCGCACGCAGGTCGGAGCGCTGCCCCGGTTGAGGACCGACAGACCCGCCGCAACGGCCCACTCTGCCACCGCCCCGCCGAATGCGTTCGTCGCCGGTGATCCCCAGAGAGGGGACTTGGCGTTGAAGTCACCGGCGACTAGCACCTGACGGGGGCGGGCTCGCAGGACGGCGGCCTCCAGCTCGGCGAGGAACTCCTCGAACTCGGAGAGCGGCTTGTTGGGGGAGAAGTATACAGACATGTATACGATCTCCCCCACTACAGCTGAGACGAAGCCGCTCCTCCGAGTCACTTCCTCGAACCAGAGGTCCGCCTTGATGTTGATGGCGGCGAGTCTGTCGAGGTCCGAGACCCAAGTGCGGGAATTCGGCACATAGTTGGGCTCGGACACGATCCCTACGGCGATCGACCACTGCGCCATGCTCTGGACAAACAAGTCCTGGGCGCAGGCGCAGCGGCCGAGGTTCCCCTGAAGCACCCTATTTGCCATTATGTGGGTGCGGTGGTCTCCTCCTGGGCCTCCATTGGTTCGGAGGCCCCTGCTGCTTCTGTTGTTGTGGCCGGAGGGCCTTTCTTTTTGGCGCGACGTTGTTTGGCCCTCCGGCTGTTGTTGTGGCCCAATGGGGCCACGCAAGTTTTTGCGCCCACCCGGTGGCCCGCGGGTTTTTTGGCCGCGGCGCAGATGGGGCAGTGGGCCTCCGATGCGCCGCAATCGCGCACCTTGTGGCCGGGCTGACCGCACCTAAAACAATGGTCGGTGCGGTCCACGACCGACGTGCACGTCGCCCGTGCGTGGCCCGGCTCCAGGCAGCGCATGCAGCGCATCGGCCGCGGCTCCAAAAGAGTCACTCGGGCCCTGGACCAGCCCACGTTAACGTGGCCCGACTGGCCCAGGGCCTTGGCCGCCGCGACCGGGCAGCGGACCCATACGGTCCGGGAGCGGCCTCTGACGGCCGCCTCCGTGGTGCGCCCCCCCGTTATGGAAACAGGGGCGCAACCACCTGCCGCAGCCACGGCGGCGACAATGTCCTCTGCCGTCACCGAGTCATCCAGGTCCGCCAAGCGCAGCTCCGCGCACTTGACGGGCCTGGACACCTTGACCACCTCCGGGGAAAGGACTTCCCGGAGGCGGCCTGCGAGGCCATCAGCTTTCGCAGCTGTTTCGTCGGCGGTGCCCGGGAGCTCGAGTAGTCGGCCCCCGTTATGGCCCCGCCGGAAACATATCCTATTGATGCCGAGGCTCGCGAGACAGATTTTCTCGCGAGCCTCGGTCAGTATCTTGGCCCAGGTGTCGCCCTGCTCCTCCACGCCCGGCGCCAGGCACAGCGAAACTGCCACCGTGCGCGGGACGCGGAGGGAGCTTGGGGCGACACCCTTCTTTTTGCCTTTTTGAGCCGGCTTCGGCTTCGCCGGCTGGATGACTGCCTTCGGGGGAGGTGGTCTGGCGCCAGCGCGTTTCCCGCGCTTTACCACCTCCACCCAGGACGCCTCCTGTGCTGGGCGCGGCACGCTGGCAGCCGGGACCGACGGTCCCGGCTGCGGCGACGGCCGCTCCGGGCCCTGTCTTCTTGGGGCAGGGGTCGGGGCCTGAGCTGAGGCTTTTTTACCCCTGCCCTTACCCTTTTTCTTGCCCTCGGATCGAGGGACAGCGCTCGCCTCTGCGGCCCGTGTGTCGGCCGCCAGAGGCGGGCGAAGTCTTTTGGCCGGCAGGAGGCGCCCCTCCAGCGCCTCCAGCCGGGCGTTCATCATCGTCCCGCACTGGACGATGATTGAGCGGCCAAGCTCGTCCAGTGCGGGGCGATCCACGCCCGCCCCGGGAGCCCTGGAGCGGGTCTCCAGCGAATCCACCTTACGGCGGAGCTCTTGGAGCTGGGAGAGGATTGCGGCCTTATCGGCCCTCTCCCTGTCGAGCTCCGCCTGCAGCAGCCTCTTTTCCCGCTCCAGGGTACGCACCTCGTCGGAAGAGGTGCGCCTCAGCAGCTCCTCCATTATGTCCCGCGTGGACGCGCCGCTCCTTAAGGGACTTTTGGAAAGTGCCCTTCAGGTTGGACGACTTAGCGGCAACCCTCAGTATGGCCTCTACATTCTCCTCCACCTTCCGGTGGAGGTCAGCAGAGGCCATAGTGTCGGGTGCCGCTCGGGCCTCCCTTAGGGCACTCGGCGGGGCCCTTTCTCTGCTTGGAGCTGCTGCTTCCGGTCGTTCGGAGGTCTCCTTGCGGACGGCCTCCCGACGGGCGGCTTGGGCCTCGGCGCGGGCCTTGCCCACGCCGATGTATTCGCCCGTCGTCGGGGGCCGCCCTCTCCCGCGTTTGGGAGGCGCCTGCGGTGGCTCCGCTGGCGCATCCTCCTCTCCCTGGCTGCTGTCGAGCTCAGGAAGCTGAGCCACGACAGCAGACAGGGGGCGCGCCCTCTTACGGCGCATGGCCTTGGTGGAGGTCTCCGAGGTGGAGCCTCCAGAATCCACCGCCATCGCCTCGCTGCCGCTGGAGACCTCGTCCGCCCAGGCGAACTCTCCAGCGTCAGCGGCGTCCTCCCCAGGACTCGGCGGCGCTTCGTCGGTATAGGGGGCGCATTTCACACCGTGGGGCCCCAAAACCCCACGGCGCCGGTGGCTAGCCGGATCGTTAGGCCGGTTGGCGCAGAGCGCCGAATGGACGTGTGCCCCCCCCGTAACACAGGGGCAGACCACCCCTTGCGGGGTGGTGTGGGATTCCCCGTCCTCACGGACGGGACCCACCCGGGGAATATCAGTCGTTTTGTCACAATCCATTTTAAGCTTTCCTACAGTGACCGCTGTAGGACCGGGGCCGCTAGTGACAGCTGTGCCCTGCTGCCGCTCCGGAGAGCATCCACACGCCACGGTTTCCCAGCGTGTGGAATGGGGGATTTTTTATAGAGGTTGACTCCTCGCAGTCCGGACGTTGTCGACCAGACCCTCGGTCCCTGGGGAGGAATCCCCCAGGGGTTACGATGTGTGACAGGGCGGACGGGACTCCGAAGGCCCTGTCCTTGCCGCTCCAGGGGAGCCCTCTGATAGAGCAGAGGGGGCCCGGAGCGACGATGGTGTCAGATTCTCGGCCGTCATAATGGCATGGGCCGCCAGCGCGAGCCGACGACTGATGCACATTCTGGCGTTGCCCAGGGTGCGCCGGCCCGACTGCTAAAGGGCTACCCCCGCGAGGAGGTACCCAATAACAGTCAGGCACACGAGGAGGCGATCTGACTTCGCACCCCACCCTAACCTAACCTTTTTTTTTTTTTTTTTTTTTTTTTTTTTTTTTTTTTTTTTTTTTTTTTTTTTTTTTTTTTTTTTTTTTTTTTTTTTTTTGTTGACGGGGGGAAATCCCTTCGGATACCCCGTCGTCTGCGGGGAAGACGACGGGGTTATGTGGTGATTCCACTAAAACCCCCCGGTGACTTCTCTGCGCGAAAGAGCCGGTGCCCCCGGAACACCCTAGAGCACAACTTCAGGGGGACACCGGCCGCGCAAGGCCCGCTGTAAAGGGGCGGGCCCTCTACCCTGCGGGGAGGGGCTTGTGGCCCTCTCCGCGTACGCCTCGACGTGAGGCGACGGTGCCGAAGTCACGTGGCACCGTCGCCCTCGTTGGGGGGGTCGGTGTGGACCGCGCGCAGGCCCCCGCCATGCGCGCGACCGACCCCCCGGGGCCCTTTTAGTCGCCTCTTACGACAGGCAAGGGAGAACCGCAGCCCTATTCTAACACGCCCGGAACTGCAGGGCTTCCGCGGCGGTCACGCGCCTCGACCGCCGCGGCGACGAACCCGGGACGGGCCCGCCGCTTCGCGCTCTCTCTCGGCGGCCTCCTTCGCGAGCATGACGCACTCGCAGAAGGAGACCGCAGCGCTCCCCGCCTCGGCGCGGTCCACCATCGACGCTACGAGGGCCGACAGGGAGAGGTCGGGTCCGACGACGGCCACGAGAGCCGCGCGCTCGGACGCCCAGGCCGCACCCTCTGCGAGAGTGTGCTCGGCGGTGTCGTCGGGGCAGTCGGAGCAGTGGTGGCAGCGAGCGTCACGCTCCCTGCCCAGCCGACACAGGTACCTCCCAAAGCAACCATGCCCGGTGAGCACCTGCGTCAGCCGGAAGCTCAGCGACCCGTGACGCCGCTCCAGCCACTGCTCTAGGACGGGAGCGATGGCTCGCACCGTCCTGAGCCCCGCGCTCGGGTTTGCCAACCTGAGCGCCCATTCGCGTCGCGCCTCGTCGTCGAACACGAGTCGGCGCGCTTCGACCTCTCTCCCCGTCGGCCAGTGGCCTCGAGCGCGTTCGCCCTCACGCCAGTTGTAGGTCTGGGCGAGGGCTTGCGCGTCGAGGTCCCACGGCAGGGTTCGTGCCAGGAGGCACGCAGCCTCCCGGGAGACTGTGCGGTAGCCCCGGATCGTCCTCGTGGCGACCGCCCGCTGCGGACGGAGCAACGGCGCCGCAGCGGCGCGGTCTTGCAGGGCGTCCGCCCACCCCGGGGCTCCATACATGGCCATGGACCGCACAATCCCCCCGTATAACTGCCGGCAGAAGGCTTTCGGGCCTCCGAGGTTGGGCATCAGCCTGCTCAAGGCGGCAGCCGCTACCAGCAACCTCGGCCCAAGGCGTTCAAAGTGGGCGTGGAAGCGCCACCGGCCGTCGAGCACCAGCCCCAAATATTTGAGGGTGGACTCGACGCCGATGCTCACTCCGCCCACTACAATCGCGTTGAAGCCCTGGGGTGGCCCGTTCCGAGGCCCGTGAAACCACAGAGCCTCGGACTTGTTCAGGGCCACTTCTAGGCCCAAAAGCCTAATGCGGCGCACGACTTGCGCCACGCCGGCAGTCGCGCGGACGACGGCCTCCCTATGGTCTCGTCCCCGAGCCGTAACCAGGGTGTCGTCGGCGTAGCACGTCAACTCGACACCCCAGAGATTGGCACCGCGCAGCACAAAATCGTAGCCGATGTTCCACAGCAGGGGCCCCAACACGGACCCCTGTGGAACACCGCACGTCATGTCCGCCCGGCACCAACCCTCCCGGCCGGGATACTGAATCGACCGGCCCGAGAGATACGCCTCGAGGACTCGCCTCAAGTGGGGAGGCACCCGATGGTACACGAGCGCCTCCCGAATGCAAGACCAGGGCAGGGTGTTGAACGCGTTGGCGATGTCGAGCGACACCGCCAACACCACCCCGCCCCGGGAGACCTCGCCGTCCGCTATGGCACGAACCCTCTTCACTGCGTCGATGGTGGACCTGTGACGCCGGAACCCGAACTGGTGGTCTGATAGGTCCGGCCCTACCAACTCGAGGCGCCCGACGAGCCGCCTAGCCAGGACGCGCTCAAAGAGCTTCCCCGACTCGTCGAGCAACACTATGGGCCGGAACGCCGACGGCGAAACCGAGTCGGCGGGGCGGCCCTCCTTTCGCAGGAGGACCAGCTTCCCCGTTCTCCACTGCGCGGGGTAGGCGCCGCCAGAGCGTGCACCCAGGCTCTGCCCGGTATGCCGTCGAGGCCGGGAGCAACCCTCTTTCCCTGGAGGCGCTTCACAGCCCCCGCCAACTCGGGGCGCGTCACCGCCGGCACCACCGCGTTCGGGTTCTCCTCTTCGTCGAGCTCCGGCTGCGCCGCTATCGCCAAGCGCGGAGCCGCCAGTGGGTCGCGAGCTGGAAACAGCGCCGCGACCACCTCGCGCACGGCCTCCGGCTGGAGACTCGGGGTGATCGGGGGCGCCCAGGGCCGCATCTTCTTGCGCGCCACCTGGTAGGGGCGCCCCCAAGGATCCTGGTTTAGAGTCTCCAGCGTCTCCCGGTGGGCGGCCTCCTTGGCCGCCCGGATGGCCGTTCGCAGCTCCTTCTTGGCGGCTCCGTAGGCGAGGCGCAGCCGGAGCTCCTCCTCCGGGTCCCGATGCCGTCGTCCGCGGTACCTGGTGTACGGACGGCGCGTGTGGATGCAGAGCGTACGCAGCTCTGCGATCTCGTCCGTCCACCAGTGTACCCGTCGTCGCGGAGGTGAAGGCCCGACGCGAGGCATGGCCGCGTCGCACACCTGCGTCAGGGTTTCGCGGAACCATTCCGCCTCCCCCTCCCCCTCCAGCGCGTCGCTCGGCGGCATCGGGAGCCAGGACATGACGATTGCGGCCTCCCTGAGGAGGCCCACGTCGAGTCTCCTCAGAGACCACCGGGGGGGCTGAACCCCCCCTCCAGGGGAACCGACAACCGGGGCGGTCGGTGCGACCGAGATCTCGTAGCGAATGTAATTATGGTCGCTGTGCGTTTCGATCTCGGTCAGCACCTTCCAGTCCGCGACCCGGTGCGCTAGCACGGGAGTCGCAAACGATAGGTCCACGATGGACCACCCGTTCCAGCGCACGCAGGTCGGAGCGCTGCCCCGGTTGAGGACCGACAGACCCGCCGCAACGGCCCACTCTGCCACGGCCCCGCCGAATGCGTTCGTCGCCGGTGATCCCCAGAGAGGGGACTTGGCGTTGAAGTCACCGGCGACTAGCGCCTGACGGGGGCGGGCTCGCAGGACGGCGGCCTCCAGCTCGGCGAGGAACTCCTCGAACTCGGAGAGCGGCTTGTTGGGGGAGAAGTATACAGAGACGTATACGATCCCCCCCACTACAGCTGAGACGAAGCCGCTCCTCCGAGTCACTTCCTCGAACCAGAGGTCCGCCTTGACGTTGATGGCGGCGAGTCTGTCGAGGTCCGAGACCCAAGTGCGGGAATTCGGCACATAGTTGGGCTCGGACACGATCCCTACGGCGATCGACCACTGCGCCATGCTCTGGACAAACAAGTCCTGAGCGCAGGCGCAGCGGCCGAGGTTCCCCTGAAGCACCCTATTTGCCATTATGTGGGTGCGGTGGTCTCCTCCTGGGCCTCCATGGGTTCGGAGGCCCCTGCTGCTTCATTTGTTTTTACGGCCGGAGGGCCTTTCTTCTTGTTTCGACGTTTGGCCCTCCGGCTGTTGTTGTTGTTGTGGCCCAATGGGGCCACGCAAGTTTTTGCGCCCACCCGGTGGCCCGCAGGTTTTTTGGCCGCGGCGCAGATGGGGCAGTGGGCCTCCGATGCGCCGCAATCGCGCACCTTGTGGCCGGGCTGACCGCACCTAAAGCAATGGTCGGTGCGGTCCACGAGCGACGTGCACGTCGCCCGTGCATGGCCCGGCTCCAGGCAGCGCATGCAGCGCATCGGCCGCGGCTCCAAAAGGGTCACTCGGGCCCTGGACCAGCCCACGTTAACGTGGCCCGACTGGCCCAGGGCCTTGGCCGCCGCGACCGGGCAGCGGACCCATACGGTCCGGGAGCGGCCTCTGACGGCCGCCTCCGTGGTGCGCCCCACCGTTATGGAAACAGGGGCGCAACCCCCTGCCGCAGCCACGGCGGCGACAATGTCCTCTGCCGTCACCGAGTCGTCCAGGTCCGCCAAGCGCAGCTCCGCGCACTTGACGGGCCTGGACACCTTGACCACCTCCGGGGAAAGGACTTCCCGGAGGCGGCCTGCGAGGCCATCGGCTTTTGCCGCTGTTTCGTCGGCGGTGCCCGGGAGCTCAAGTAGTCGGCCCCCGTTATGGCCCCGCCGGAAACATATCCTATTGATGCCGAGGCTCGCGAGACAGATTTTCTCGCGAGCCTCGGTCAGTATCTTGGCCCAGGTGTCGCCCTGTTCCTCAACGCCCGGCGCCAGGCACAGCGAAACTGCCACCGTGCGCGGGACGCGGAGGGAGCCAGGGGCGACACCTTTCTTCTTTGCCGCCTTTTTTGGCGGCTGTGGTCTGGGCTTTGGTGGAGGGGGCGGCGGCTTGGCGCCCGAGCGCCTGCCGCGCCTCACCACCTCCACCCAGGACGCCTCCTGTGCCGGGCGCGGCACGCTGGCAGCCGGGACCGACTGCGGCGACGGCCGCTCCGGGCCCTGTCTTCTTGGGGCAGGGGTCGGGGCCTGAGCTGAGGCTTTTTTACCCCTGCCCTTACCCTTTTTCTTGCCCTCGGATCGAGGGACAGCGCTCGCCCCTGCGGCCCGTGTGTCGGCCGCCAGAGGCGGGCGAAGTCTTTTGGCCGGCAGGAGGCGCCCCTCCAGCGCCTCCAGCCGGGCGTTCATCATCGTCCCGCACTGGACGATGATTGAGCGGCTAAGCTCGTCCAGGGCGGGGCGATCCACGCCCGCCCCGGGAGCCCTGGAGCGGGTCTCCAGCGAATCCACCTTACGGCGGAGCTCTTGGAGCGGGGAGAGGATTGCGGCCTTATCGGCCCTCTCCCTGTCGAGCTCCGCCTGCAGAAGCCTCTTCTCCCGCTCCAGGGTACGCACCTCGTCGGAGGAGGTGCGCCTCAGCAGCTCCTCCATTATTTCCCGCGTGGACTTCGCCGCCTCCTTCAGGGACTTTTGGAAAGTGCCCTTCAGGTTGGACGACTTAGCGGCAACCCTCAATATGGACTCTACATTATCCTCCACCTTCTGGTGGAGGTCAGCAGAGGCCATAGTGTCGGGTGCCGCTCGGGCCTCCCTTAGGGCACTCGGCGGGGCCCTTTCTCTATTTGGAGCTGCTGCTTCCGGGGGTTCGGAGGTCTCCTTGCGGGCGGCCTCCCTACGGGCGGCTTGGGCCTCGGCGCGGGCCTTGCCCACGCCAATGTATTCGCCCGTCGTTGGGGGCCGCCCTCTCCCGCGTTTGGGAGGCGCCTGCGGTGGCTCTGCAGGCGCATCCTCCTCTCCCTGGCTGCTGTCGAGCTCAGGAAGCTGAGCCACGACAGCAGACAGGGGGCGCGCCCTCTTACGGCGCATGGCCTTGGTGGAGGTCTCCGAGGTGGAGCCCCCGGATTCCACCGCCATCGCCTCGCTGCCGCTGGAGACCTCGTCCGCCCAGGCGAACTCTCCAGCGTCAGCGGCGTCCTCCCCAGGACTCGGCGGCGCTTCGTCGGTATGGGTGGCGCATTTCACACCGTGGGGCCCCAAAACCCCACGGCGCCGGTGGCTAGCCGGATCGTTCGGCCGGTTGGCGCAGAGCGCCGAATGGACGTGTGCCCCCCCCGTAACACAGGGGCAGACCACCCCTTGCGGGATGGTGTGGGATTCCCCGTCCTCACGGACGGGACCCACCCGGGGAATATCTAAAGTTTTGTCACAATCCATTATAGCTTTTCCTACAGTGACCGCTGTAGGACCGGGTCCGCTAGTGACAGCTGTGCCCTGCTGCCGCTCCGGAGAGCCTCCACACGCCACGGTTTCCCAGCGTGTGGAATTGGGGATTTTTTATAGAGGTTGACTCCTCGCAGTCCGGACGTTGTCGACCAGACCCTCGGTCAGGTCGGGTTACGATGTGTGACAGGGCGGACGGGACTCCGAAGGCCCTGTCCTTGCCGCTCCAGGGGAGCCCTCTGATAGAGCAGAGGGGCCCGGAGCGACGATGGTGTCAGATTCTCGGCCGTCAGAATGGCATGGGCCGCCAGCGCGAGCCGACGACTGATGCACATTCTGCCGTTGCCCAGGGTGCGCCGGCCCGACTGCTAAAGGGCTACCCCGCGAGGAGGTACCCAATAACAGTCAGGCACACGAGGAGGCGATCTGACTTCGCACCCCACCTAACCTAACCTAACCTAACCTAACCTAACCTAACCTAACCTAACCTTACCTAACCCCCCGTAAACCTAACCTAAACCTTTTTTTTTTTTTTTTTTTTTTTTTGTTGACGGGGGGAAATCCCTTCGGATACCCCGTCGTCCGCGGGGGAGACGACGGGGTTATGTGGTGATTCCACTAAAACCCCCCGGTGACTTCTCTGCGCGACAGAGCCGGTGCCCCCGGAACACCCTAGAGCACAACTTCAGGGGGACACCGGCCGCGCAG
>SJJU01019518.1:0-11672 GCA_012932125.1 Conopomorpha cramerella
AATTGATAAAAATAAAAAAAAAAACAAATGTATATTTATTATTAATAATAAAACGTATAACTAAATTAAACAATTAATCACCGAAATGAAGTAAAGGTTCCGATTTGAAAGTTAGATTTCAATTTGCCGCTTCACCATTTCTGCTGTTATATGAAGAAAGTGCATAACTTTCCATTTATTGTCATGGGAATATGTGCTTTATTACTATACTAATCCAAACTAATAAAACATATATTCCAATGAAAATACTGTTATGTCCTTTGCCTTGTGATTGATTATATAGTGTTTTGTATAATTGTGACCATCGACTCAGTAAAGTCTGTTAATGTAAAATGTACCCTATTTTGTGGTGTCAAAGGCTCAATTTAACTTCACATGTGTCGATATAAATGAAAATAGGCCTTATGCTGTATAATTAAAGGCTTATTTTGGCTTTACACCATATTATTAAGACCACAACAGTGCTACAAGGATGTTTTGGCGCGTGGTTCTGGACAGCGATGTGGTCTACGATGGAGCACACTTGTTCATTAGGTACCTATTCAGCCCATTGACTTGAAGACCTTGACTCGTATTAAATGATCAGCATTCACGCGCCAAAAGATTCTTGTGGTACTGGAAATACTTAAGTTTTATTTAAGTAAAAATTGTTTCGCATATCACCCACACGCACAACCACTGCTTCAGACAAACACGCTTCTATTAACATTTTAACAGCATTCCCATAAATACTATGTACCTTAGTTCATTACCTTTTACAACATAGGTACTTCAGAGCCTTTTCTTGTTCTATTTCGCTCAATCAAAGAAGTACATAATATACCTACAGCGTTAACTCAAAAACTTCTTATTCATTTCGACAGTTCTCATTTTAAGTTAAACATTCATACTCGCAAAAAGTGCATCTTTTCACTTTTACTTCAATCAGATATCTGCCATTCATAAAATAATAAAAAAATAAATACACTTCACGCCTTTTAATCCCGAAGCGGGGTAGGCAGAGGCACTTGCTAAAGCAAATGCCCACAGTTCACCAAGCGTATTTAATCTGCCATTCATACACAGACATATACCGACAGAGTGTAAAAGTACCCCGAGCAATGGTCTTAGAAACGTTGGTGGGTTCGTCAATATGAACAACTCTTAGTATGGCGACAATACCGGGGAAAAAGATAATCATCTCTATATAAAATAGAAATGTTTTTGCCTCCGGAGAAGACATTTTTTTATTTTTATTTATTTTATTTATTTATTTTCAAACCTTACACTAACATTACAGTATTTACCAATGCGCTAGCGTATGTGACTGAGTAAATGATTTATAATTTACTTAAATAATTATTACATTCCAACAAAACGATAAATTAGACATGATATAACAATACAAATTTCAACATAATTAGAATTTAAATAAAGATATATAGAAAAAAACAGTAAATAATAATTTATAAAATAACATTCAGTGACACACAATTAATTTACATGCAATTTTCTTCACCGTACATAAAGAACATTTTGTATGGAGATAAAAAAAAATGATTTTCCCGTATTGTCGCCGTAGTAAAAGTTGTTTATTTTGACGAGCCCAGCAATGCTTTTAAGACTTGCACGGGGTCCTTTTACACGCAGTATAAATAAAAAACTTTATACCAATAGCCATTCAAAATATTGTGTACAATTTGTAGTTAATATAGTATATTTTATTGATATTATGCGCCACGCCAATGTTTATTAAGTAGGTACCTAGAACAAATCTTGTGTAATTTATCAACTTGTTTAGTAGTTATTGTACCAAAAATAAATCAGATTAGATTATCATTGTACAACTCCAATGCATTTGCATATCAAGATTACTTACCGATTACTTAGTCAATATTTTGATAGTGTTTCCATTTTAGGCCTTGACTATACCTACTTACTGTAAGTCTATAGGTATCAAAATACTTAGTTTTAATTGGGTTTAGTTTTACTTCCTTAGAATTTGCTTTGTGATCTATACAGACAGAGTGAGTAAAAAATACCCTTTGAAACCGTAGTCGTATGTTTCTGTAAACCCTACTGTTATTAGTGTCAATGTCAATGACCCTGGACGAAAAAAGTCTATCTTTCCTTGACTATGCACTCAAAAGGGTCAACAGAAACAGAACAGACTTTGGCCTAATAGAGTACTTCCTATTCACTTTATATGTAACTAGCTGTCCCGGCAAACATTTGTTTTGCCATAATAAGTTGCCTTTGTACCCCGTGTATTGGGAGAAATACAACTGGCAGGTGGATAAAAAATAGATAGTAGCCGATTCTCAGACCTACTGAATACGCATATAAAAATTGGTGAAAATCGGTAAAGCCGTTTCGGAGGAGTATGGCAACGAAAACTGTGACACGAGAATTTTATATATTAGATTTAGTTATTAAAGTGAGACTTTTATAACATCGTCTCAAACTTTTTCGTCTGTGTGTTGCATGTCGCGTGACGGTCGGCCGCGGAGTAGGGATAAAGTGAAATTAAGATTGATAAGGCGATTTTTATACCTTTAATGGAATATTATTCCAAAATTTTTAGTTAAATGTCTAATGTGAAAAAAAGTTTCACTTTCACCGTGGTTCCATAAAACCACACAACTTTTAATATTTGGCACAGTTAGAACAAAAGGGACACAAAACAAAATATTGTGTCATTTTATGAAATTGAACCGTAACATAAAAGATACAAAACTTAAATTACAAAATCGGCACATTTCGGTCCTTTTTCTTCTAACTATGCGATTTGTTGAACTTGGGGTTATTTTGAATCGCGAGGACAGTTTGATCTGAACCAAAGCAAAGAAGCCAAAAAGTCTTTATTCTGTATTTTTTAGAATACATCTATAAAGAAGAAGTCTATTAAATAACAAAGTAGCAGTGTGCTTCAAATGAGGCAAAGAACATACATTTCTACATCAGATCAAACTTTGCTCGTGGATCAAAGTAACCTCAGAGGTACTGGTAAATTAATAATTATTTTTGTTATATTTTTCTGCTATTTTGTAATGGGTCGCTCACAGCTTGCTTTTACACTTACCTTACTTTGCCTTCTAAATTTATAAAAGCGAAATTTAGCCTTTGTTTTGTCAAGATCTTGCTTAGAACTGTCACTTGTGTATTTTTTTTTCTTGACTCTTATGTTCAGCTTTTAAACCGATAATTCTGCCACAAACAATGTAGTTCTCTTCGTGTTCAAGTTATAGTACAGTCATAGTAAGTCGTCAATAGTCAAAGTCGTGTCAAAAAAACATTAAAATGTGAGGGTGGAACATTACACGGGAATAACAAATTGATCAAATAGGAGTTCTCTCCTTTACTTCACACTCTCACTACATTATTTTTCATCACCAAACGCATATTATTACACTAAATCCACCACATTAATTGCTGCACAAAATTAATGTTGAAAATGAGGAATAAAGAACGCCATATGCATCTCATCGCTTCCCGTCACAAAGAACCACTTGTGTATTGAATTTGACATTACTTAAGCAAAATATTGACTTCTCTTCGTCTTATTTCGATTGATGTACAGGAT
Organism: Conopomorpha cramerella; assembly: GCA_012932125.1. NCBI lineage: Eukaryota > Metazoa > Arthropoda > Insecta > Lepidoptera > Gracillariidae > Conopomorpha > Conopomorpha cramerella. The sequence goes on from SJJU01019518.1 coordinate 3,563, forward strand.
GATAAGGAAATATACTAGGAAGCGAATGGTTGGTGTTTCTATACGACCTACAGAGTGACTTTTGTTTAGGTTTTGAGGCCAAAATGTACTATAGAAGAAAAGTTCATGGGAGAAACAGTGGTCTTTGGCTTCTTGACTTTCCTGCTTCCTTATAACCCTGTACAAGCTTTAGTATTGCCACAATTTATAACTGGAATGCTTTGGTGTGTTAGTAGGTATGTAGGTTTACTTAACGTCTAGTAAAATAACAAAGGTAAACTCGAGCTTGGCTTTGATTATATTCGCGCCTATATACCCGGTGAACAATATTGAGTTAAATCTGAACAAAGCTTCAAGAATATACTAACTAATAATTATATTAGAAGTTGCTTTAGAAACTGCCCCAGTTTCAACATTGTAGGTGAACATACATACATACATTCACGCCTGTCTTCCAGAGGGGTAGGCAGAGACTACAGATCTCCATTTGTCTCGGTCCTGACATACCCCTTTTGCTTCATCTACATTCATACATCTTTTCATACATGACCTCCGGTTTCGAGTACTTTTCACGCCATCTTCGGCCAGGACATCACCAATCTGGTCTGTATATGTCCTTCTGGGGCGACCTCTACTCGCCCGGCCCAATACATCACCCATATAAATCTCTTTCGTCAATCGACTTTCATCCATTCTCTCCATATGCCCAAACCACCGAAGCATGCCCTTTTCAATCTTGGTCACTACATCTTCCTTCCAACGGCAACTTTCTCTTATCACACTATTCCTTATCCTGTCATTCAATGTCACGCCTTTCATACTCTTCAATGTAGTCGAACTTACTTGCTAAGTAACTGCCGACTTATTAACAGCGTAGTCGAACTAAGCAATTGCCCACATGTCTTTATTTATTTCCATAAAACCTTTATCTTTACAGGCTACGCCTAATGTGATAAAGTGTACACAATTCCTTATTATAATAGTAGGGTAGATATTTTACTTATTCTTATAGTATATTTCAATATAATTAATTTAACAACAAACAAATCAAATATAAATAAGTATCATCAGGATAGATGAATTTGCTTAATAAGCAATTGCCCCTTTCTACTAGGGCCGGTTTGTTTTATCATTATTTACGTTGGGATTTTGTTTAAAATCAGTCATGGTAAAGACCTGTTACAAAGGACGGTAAGTAAACGGTAATCTGTGAGGGGTCTAACTTATCTGCTTACCGAAAATATTTAAACTATTTTAAATATATAATTTTTTGATGAATAAAACGAGAATTCGAAAGATATATTCACTGTATATTCAAAGATTGAGGATTTACAATATTATGCGTATTACAAAAAAGAGAGCATAGACCATAGAACCTAACAATAGACAAAACTGTACCTGTCTATCAGTGGCGCGCACTGGCTTTTACGACAAGGTAGGCAGTAATCCCTAAGGATTTACACCTATGTATAGGAAACTTGTCTTTACGAAATATAGGTACCTTACCTATCTACTCACCCACAAAACACAGAGCTTCGTTAGCCTATGTCGTGAGTACAACATAAAAAGATCTAGCAATAACTGTATTATTAGGTCGGGTAGCCAAAATACTAAGGTAGGTAGAGTCTTTTTGCCTGTATGGTGTGCACGCCACTGCTGTCTATGGATACATAGAAATGGCGCCAAATTTAAAATATTTGTGTTACATATATTTTAATGTAAAAAAATTTAATTTTTTACATATATTTTTTGGTGGTTGGTACAAAGAAACAAAACCTAGGTACAAATTTTGAGATAGATACTTATCTATGTTGTTAAAGTAAATATCTAGATATTGCCTAAAATAACTTTGAATTGAGATTGTAGTAGATAGTACAATTATAAGAAAATTAGCTATGAAATGGGGAATTTTCAAACTCCAAAAATTGCTTATCTAGATGTCGCTAGTAGGTGTCCAGGGGGACTTCTGTCATTTGTATTATACATAGTACAGTTTTTTTAATAATTGGGAAAGTTATTCAAACTTCACACTCCTTTGTAACATGTAAACAAACGATAAAGAAATTAACTGTCACTTTCAATACGGACTGCTTGAAGTTAGTCATTTCGTTGACTTTTATCCCCCTAATACAGCTAGCGCCATCTATTATAAGTAAGAGAAACAAGGGCACTGAAAACTCCCCATTTATAACATTTAGGCTGTGGTAGAAGGGTAAATATGTAGTTTTTAGTATTAGTGGGTAGGAAATATTGATTGATTGATTGATGAGAACTAATTTCAACAGAAAATATCAATATTTTGATTTCTCAAGGTGTTTAATAGTCAAATATATTTTAGGTATCGAAATATGTGATTGAATTCATAAAAATTAAGAACATGTTACATCAAATTAGATATTGTAATAAATAATTTTATATGCTTAAGTATTTTGTAAATAAATTGACGAAAATAAAGCAAAATTAAGTTGTTTCTATTACTAACTTGCTCCGCTTGGTACCTCACCTCAATACTACAAGGTAAATATGTTTTATTAGGGATGTGGTGGGAGTGGCTAACAATTTTTAACCTTAACCATTGCAACCGGCAAATTTTTAACCATTGGATCTCTTGCTACATGGCGCTTAGCAGGTGACACGTTTAATTTACTTATCCCAAGCCTAGAGGCCTATGTCCAGCAATGGACAAGTATGGGCTGATGATGATGAAGCCTATAGGGCTTAAAAATCAATATTTGATTTAAATACATATCGCACAGTTAGAACAAAAGTGACACAAAACAAAATGTGTCATTTTATGAAATTGAACCTTAACATAAAATATACAAAACTTAAATTACAAAATGAATATACAGAATGTTTCGTATTGGGTCATTTAGGTCGTTTTCAACCGACTTGAAAAAAAAGGAGGAGGTTCTCAATTCGACCCGTATGTTTTTTTTCTATGTTTGTTACGGGATAACTCCGCCAATTATGAACCGATTTGAACAAATCTTTTTTCGGCGTATAGGTAATATACCTCATTGTTCTAACTATGCGATATACAGAGTGTAAAAAGACTGAGAAATGGTCTTAGTAACGTTGTTGGGGCTCGTGTCAATATGAACAACTTTTACTATTTTTATTACTTTTTTTTTTCAAAATGTCATCTCCCGAAGTCAAAAATTTTCTATATTGTAGGGATTTTCATTCCCTTACATGGTCACCATAGTAAAAGTTGTTCGTATTAACACGAGCCCAACAACGTTTCTAAGACCATTGCTCGGGGTCCTTTTACACTCTGTACTGTGTGTTCATTTCCCCGCATTGTCGCCATAGTAAAAGTTGTTCATATCGACACGAGACCAACAACGTTTCTAAGACTATTGCTCGGGGTTCTTTTACACTCTGTATAATACAAAACATACTAACTTGGTTGAGGTGTATGGCCAGAGGGTGTTCTGGAATGTAAATAAAATGTTCATCTTCATGAATTATTAGTCCTCGAATCGTTGAATCGAACAGTCGTCCAAAGTTGCTTTAATTGTACGTATATTTGCCTAAACGTCTGTGGTCCAGTTGGTGGGATACTTGACTTGTAACCGCGGGTTTGAGTCCGGATACTGGACGTGTACCAATGGGACTCTTTTTCAGAGCCTATGTACGCAACGCAACGCTCGTACAGTGAAGGACAACATTGTGATGAAACCCGCACACCACAAGGTGTGTGAACCCCTATATCGGCGATGGGCTCACCCCCTGTCACGTTGGGTTAAATACGCATGGTGAACTGTGGGCATTTGCTTAGCAAGTGCCTCTGCCTACCCCGCTTTGGGATAAAGGCGTGAAGTGTGTATTGCCTAAACGCTTTTCGCTACTGAAACGATTACTATTTATTTAACTGCGAAAAATAATTGTGTGTATTAAAAATGTATTTCTTTTTTAGACTTCTATGTAATAATTAGTAACACTACTATCTGAGACACAGGTCTAATTCTGGACCTAGTTCAGACAAGCACACCTTTAAGCACTTAATCATCATTATTATTATTAACTCAATACTGTTCACCGGGTATATAGGCGCGAATATAATCAAAGACAAGCTCGAGCTTACCTTTGTTAGTTTACTCGAACGTCGAGTGACGAGTGGGTACCCGGTGAACAATATTGAGTTATAATGTCTGTGCGCGTTTCATTAAAAATTATCATTATATAAAATGTCATCTCTCGAGGAAAAAAAATACTATTTCGTACGCTCAACAAACGTCTCTAAGACCATTTCTCGGGGTCCTTTTACACTATAACTTTTTATATACACACATCAAAAGTGTCTAGGGATCAAGTACATTTTAGAAGATTGCAATCGAGAATATATTTAAAAAAAAACTGAATTCATTCATGATTTACCTATTCAAAATGATAAGTCATTGATACAGGCATGGGGAATTAGGTATTAGGAATTAGGTACTAATCTTCTGGATTAGTCTCCACTAATCCAGAAGATTAGATTTGATTTAAATAAATTAGATTTTTTAGAGCTAAAAATGTTCTTGATCCCTAGACACTTGATGTTTGTATAACATACATTTTTGCTAAAAAAAAAACATACAAACAATAAATTCAGTTGTTATAATTCATTACATACTTACAATGCATGTTAAATGCAGCATTCCTGTCTATCATTCCTAACTATTTGTTTACCTATATTTCCTATAGATATATTTTTTAACAGAATTTTTATTTCTTTTTCAGATTTTTGATGCAGCAGGCTGATTAAATAGATGTTAAAGAATTGTTACCGCATAGTTTACTCTAATTAATAAATTAACTTTTGTACTTATTATAAGAAAATATTTAACAAATTGCCGGACAGTAAAATAGGATTTATTAGCATTTCATGTACTTTTCTAAAATTGAATGTAATTTGTAGCATCTCATACACTATTTAAGACACACACAGAGAGATTTATATGGGTGATGTAATGGGCCGGGTGAGTAGAGGTCGCCCCAGAAGGACATATAAAGACCAGATTGGTGATGTCCTGACCGAAGGTGGCGTGAAAAGTACTCGAAACCGGAGGTCATGTATGAAAGATGTATGAATGTAGATGAAGCGAAAGGGGTATGTCAGGACCGTGACAAATGGAGATCTGTAGTCTCTGCCTACCCCTCTGGGAGACAGGCGTGAAGTGTGTGTATGTATGTACAGATGTGATTCTCCGCATTTCATACATGAGGTAGGTACCTACAGTCAGGGCCTACTACTAAACTACTAAAGGCCTTTTTATAAGGTAGGTAATTACGTAGGATATTACCTTCACTAAAATGTTCATCATCAGCCACATAACGTCCACTGCTGGACGAGGGCCTCCCCCAATGAGATCTGTCATTTGGGGTGAAATGCCAGTAATCGCCACGCTTGGCAGGCGAGTTGGCGATCGCAGTGGTGTTGTGGTTTAACTCACAGAGAGCGCTGCTGCCCGTTCTCTGGAGAGCTCCCTCGGTCGCCTCGCACAGACACCCATGACGGGAAAAGTTGGGCTGGGGTGGTGACACATGTATTCTATTCGCCGTCACCACACGGCTAATAAAATGTTACTGCCGTAGAATTACAAAATAAGTATGGTTCCAGCGGCACTTCCAGTGTATGAAATTCGAAGTACTTTGAGTGTCTAGAAATGCGTATATGATGCTACAAGTTACATTCGATTTTAGAAAAGTATGAAATGTGCGAAAGTAGATCAAATGCGAATAAACCTAAAATAGACACAACAGATGTTTTATTATTATGACGTCTATAGGCGTTTACTGTCCGGGAATGAGTTAAGTATTGTTCAAATCTGTTTTTTTTTTAAGTTTTCGAGCATTATTAACAACTTCACAAAACAGATCTAGTCTGACGTCACAGTTTTAAATCATTTAATTTAAATGTTTTTTTTTATTATTCATTTTTATTTTTATTAGCTGTAAACGCCGTAAGCCTACCGACATGTACATAATTACTTGTGTTTATATACGTATACTATAGGTAGTTGTTGAATATTTTTGTAAATGTTCGCTCAATTTAGTGTTGCTACACGATAGTCGATTATCGATAAAATATCGACAGTAGCAAGAAACCCTATATATAGTATCGATATATCCAATTGTTACTTACTATCGATAATAGATCATTGTCGATGTCCACTATCGATAGTCGAACTATCGACACTGTAGCAACACTAGCCCAATTAGATCTAACTTATGATTCTTGAAGGGGAATCACGTAGAGCTATCAGTGGCGAAGTTAACAATTTCGTAAAATGTCGATAAAATTCCCGTCTCAGAGCAAACACACAACACTAGAAAGCCGCGTAACAACCTTCAGTCTGCCTTTTCCATTCTAAATGTATAGAAAATGATGTACTTCTGTATCCAAATTATTACTAAAATGATAGGATCCTAATTCACCCTGCTACATGAAGACAACATTCCTTTTATATTTTACTAGCGGCTTCGCCCGCATGGTCTTCAGTTATTAGAATATTTTTGTTTTCCCTCGGGAATATAATTTTTTCCCGGGATAAAAAAGTACCCTATTATTTAAACCGGACTTCTAACTATACGTCTGCAAAATTTCAAAGCTATCGGTTCAATAGTTACGGCGTGAATGCGGAACAAACAAACTCACTTTCCCATTTATAATATTAGTAAGAAAAGAAAGAAGATGCATTCATTACTCTCAAAGCTGATCGTACAAACGTTGTTTTGGCTTATTAAATTAGGGTATATTTACTTTTTAAGACCTATTGTTATACATACCGTACAATTTGATGCAGCCGTTTCGAAGCAGTGTAAATAAATAAATAATAAATATTTTACAACAACACACACATTGCCTTCATCCCATGTTGAGTAAAGCACTTGTGTTGGGGAATTTAGACAAGGAAATATAATTAAGAAAACACTTTTCTTTTGAATACATATTTGCATAAATAAAACACCCAGACACATCCAACAAGTACTTAAAAGTTCGTAACTTAAGCACTGTCATCGTTGGGATAGAAGCAGACATGCTGACCACTATACCAACGGGCCCGTCTATTGTGGTAGTTAAAACCGGAGCCCGACCATTTTCTGTTTTGATTCTACGCTATGAGATTTATTATAAAGGAAACCCTTAAAAATAAATCTGTCAAAGATGGTATGAAAGGAAGGAAGGGAATCTATGATCGTTAGTATTCGCACTCGCTCTTTTGTGGGATTTTTTAAAGACTTTCCTCATTGGAAGCTTCGCCACTGCTACCCACAAAAACATTATATTTTATTAATTCTTAGTACAGATGTTTTTTATCTAATAATTTTAATACATTTACCTAAGACTATGTGTACCTAGAGTGTAAATAATTTTTATTTTTTGTACTTAGATAATTAGGTAGGGTTAATATTCTTAAAAGAAATAAGTATTCTTATTAGATATGTATAACTATCGATAAACACAAAATGGGAATCTAGATTTTTTAGGACATTTTCATGTAATACTTATCAGAAACAATATATTCTATGAAACAATTACTGTGTTTTTTTATTTATTTATAGTACCTACATACATACACTACAAGCCTGTCTCCCAGAGGGGTAGGCAGAGACTACAGATCTCCATTTGTCACGGTCCTGACATACCCCTTTCGCTTCATCTACATTCTTACATCTTTAGTACCTCTTATAGTACCTGTAATCCCATTTCCCATCCCTATTGCATTTGACTGTTTTTAAGATTTTAGGTCTTAAGCCAGACGCACACGATCGATTATGCACAGGTCCGGTCAGTCGGACTTTTTTTCATACTAACTCATTCACAAAACCTTTTGTAGGTCTTAACACGCCCATTAGATTAGTTAATAAATATAAATAATAAATATTTTACAACAACACACATATTGCCTTCATCCCATGTTAAGTAGCTAAAGCACTTGTGTTATGGAAATCAAACAACGAGTTATATTTACTTTTTTTTTCATTTTTAAATACATACTTATATAAATAAAACACCCAGACACATCCAACAAGTACTTTAAAGCTCATCACCTAAATACCTGCCAGCGGTGGGAATCGAACCCACGGCCCTATGGAGCAGAGGCAGACATGCTGACCACTACACCAACGGGCCCGTCAA
>SJJU01019524.1:0-12025 GCA_012932125.1 Conopomorpha cramerella
ACGTTTGTCATTTACCTATTACTTCTAACAACCCTTACATTACCCATAATAGTATCCATCAGTGACCGAATTTGGACCGATGAATGAATGTGTCGTGACATAAAAAAAAACTCCATTAAACTCGCGTCGTCCTAAAAAGTTGAATATGACAGATGCCAAATCAATACATTTGGCGATGTATATATTGATCATCCATGAATACGGGCATAAGGAATCAACAAAATGGCTTCTTGGAACGATGCGAGAACCAGTAACAAAACTTGTTGTATTTTCTATGAGACAGTGTGAAAACATTGCAGCTAGACTGTTACATACACATACTATAGCTCCACAAGATGGTTTGGGCCGTATAATTTTAGACAGTGGCGTATTTCCTTGTATGATACCTTGCAAATGGTGGAACCTAAATATACAGACACTAGTGGACGCCCCGCGATTAAATTTTTCATACAAAAGTATTTTCCCGTTCCCGTGGGAATTTCTGCATCTTCTCTAGTGCACCCCTAAGATACCTAAGCTATGTCCGTTCCAAATGTCAAGTGCCTAAGTTTAGCCGTTTGGACCGTGCGTTGATATATCAGTCAAGTCAGCTTTTCCTTTTATATATTCTTTAGATGTATAACATTAATTCTAATTCAGGATGGGTCCGAACGCGCTGGCGATAGTGTTCGCGCCGTGCATACTGCGTACAAGCAAGGTGCAGGTCGCGCAGGACTCGCTCAGTGACATCGCGCGGCAGACAGCCGTCGTCGAGGCGATACTTGTCGAGCGGATGAGAACGGTGGGTGCTAGTCGTGTAGATATATATATCGCACAGTTAGAACAAAAGTGACACAAAACAAAATGTGTCATTTTTTTAACCCTTAACTGCATGATTTTTTTTTGTCTGAATAAATACCTATCCTTCTTAAATTATGTGGCCAGCATCGTAGGAAAAAATAAAAAAATTAAAAGTGGTCTAAAGTCAAAGCTGCGTTCATACGTATTAGTTGTACCTTTGACAATAATTTAGCATAAAAAATCTGTAGATGGGACGACTAGAGGAGGAAAAAAAATAAGAGGAAAATTATACTGTTGTGGTATTACATCACTATGCAGCTAAGGGTCAAAAACCTTAACATAAAAGGTACCAAACAAAATCGCCATGTTTCGTATTGGGTCCTTTTTGCTCTAACTATGCGATATGTCTATTGTGTTTTCATTGTTTTAATATGTTTGTTACTCAATATTGTTCACCGGGTGTATAGGCGCGAATACTCGCGCCTATACACCCGGTGAATAATAATGTCTGTGCGCGTTTCATTAAAAAATGATTTAATATGTTTGTACCTCAACTACAATAGGTATTATCTAGCACACAAATAAATTGCTGCTGAAGTCGATATCTGTATCCCTAAAGTTGGGTGGAAAATAGTATCTATGTATGTAGTATATCAATTATACTAGTTAGTAGAATGAAGTTAAAAAAATAGATACTTGTTAATTGTAATAAAATGGATTATGTACTCGTTTACCCTACGGAACCTGCCCCTATTGTATTTAGCATGTACGGGGTAAAGTGGATGGTGGTCAAACGCTTGTTCAATGTGTTTTAATAAAAATCTTTTGAAAGTTATTCTATTTTATATTGCTAGTTGCCAGTACAATGAACTAAATTATATTTGGCAACACTGCTTCCATCAATCAATCAATCAATCAATCAATCATCGTTCAATCACCAGAACCTTTTTGGACTCTGAAACGGTAACAATTCTAGTAGCCAGATGTTAAATGCCTCACTCATAACGCTCGCTACTACTGTATTCATCATCAGCCACATAACGTCCACTGTTGGACGAGGGCCTCCCCCAATGAGATCCGTCATTTGGGTTGAAATGCCAGTAATCGCCACGCTTGGCAGGCGGGTTGGCGATCGCAGTGGTGTTGTGGTTTAACTCAGAGAGAGCGCTGCTGCCCGTTCTCTGGAGAGCTCCCTCGGTCGCATCTTACGACCCCCATGACGGGAATACTACTGTATTAATAACGCAATATTCAACCATGTTAACCGAAACTATCATTATTATTATTTTTTTTACAAGAATGCAGCTTATTCACTTGCACTACAATGGAAATCTCGAAGAGCTCTGATGCTTGTAGCACAGGAACAACCTATTGCAAGTGTCAGATGCAATGCCTTATACTGTATTTCGCTGTATACCTATCAACTCTCGATGTGTATAAATATAAAATAGTTTTAAGGCCCTAATCTGTAAAACTTCTTACTTTTTTTTCATTCTTCTTACATTATTAAAAAAAATAAGAAGAATCAAAGAATCTAAAAGAAGAAAATAAGATTCAAAGAATCTCCATAGCCATCCAGAGGGGTAATGCTGCTAGTGTGTTGGGCACTTTCGAAAAGGATACATGTGGATTTAGTACATATTGAATTTTTAATGTTATTAGTTTTTAATATTTTATGTATTTATTTTGTATTTGCAATTTAATTAATTTGTCTTTTGAATTTTGATTTCAGTTATTGTAATTGATTTAATGAAAAAAATAAATAAATTTATTATTATTATTATTATGTCAGGTGTCGGGTGCCCTTCAAGAGATAGCTATCCTAGAGTCGGCGTGTCACACTGCGTCGCACCGCCTGTCCGTCCTCAGTACCAGCGAGCATCGCTTGTTGGCCGGACACCTCACTGAGATACAACGTGAGAGGGATAAACTGACGCAAGATCTTCCTGCTCTTATACGGTAAGCAGGTTTTACACATTCTATACAGGGTTACTTGTAACTCGACGTAGTCCTGGTATGGGGTGATAGAGGAGTTAAAATGCAATAAAATAAACCTCCATATGTATGGTCGGAAATTAATGGTTCTTGAGATATTTACTTTTTTAATATTTCCTAGAAATTCCCAGAATCTTGCATGAAAAAGTTTGTAAAATGAAAACCATGAGTTATTTACTGTGATTATTTATTTATTAATTGTAAACTCACGTTTAACTATTCTAACTATAAAAATCCAAAATAAAACAACCAAACTTAATAAAATCAACGGAAATAAAATTTTATTTTTTATTTATTTATTATTACAAGTAACCCTGTATATACTCTGCTGTGGTTGCGGTTTCGACACCTGGGACCTAAGTATCCCAGAGGCCAACGATGTGCATTGCTGAATTCGTTAGTTTTATTCCACTGTCGTCCGTAGTAAATCAGCGATGCACATCGTTTGCTGCTACGATGCCAGAGCGATGCTACTACAAGAGTGTAGCAGATTTGGTACAACGGACGTGTTACAATTGTACTATTTTACAGAACCTATGTACGGAGTGAAAGAAAAATTGGAACGTAAAGTGTATGAACCCCATAAAGGCAATGGGCTCACTCCATATCACGTTGGTTTAAATACGATTTGTGAACCGTGAACGTGCCTCTTCCTAACCCGCTCTCGTAATAAATTAATGAGTGTAATGTATTTAGCTATTTAAAATAACACTATATGAGTATTGGCATGGTCCGCAGCGCAACGTCGGACGACGACCTCCTGTCGACCACGGACCACGACGGCGAGTTTGGGTCCACGGACGACCTCTCCTCGTCCTCCTCGCTGCGCTCCCAGCGGCTGTTGCACCGCCAGCTCTCCTCCGACGACCCCATCATGGTGTAGCTGACCACCCACCACCCACTGCCGCCGCTGACTGTACCAACGGTACACTTTTTGAATCTAAGTGAATAACTATGATCCTTAAGGGCCTTTGAAGACTACATTATTTTCACGGGAATATGTGTCTAATTATTACCGACTAAGCTTCAGAACCGCTTAGAAACTGATAGTTTAGTTGGACGCATAATCAGTATGAAGATGTAAATCGTTCAGTGTGCGTACCTACTGAATATGCGCCCGACCACTAGTCTGTAGTCTGAGCGGGTTCTTAAGTGTTTAGGACCACTTAAGAGCCTTAAGCACTTAAGAATCACTTAAGGTTAAGGTCTATTGGTAATTACGCACATATTACCGTAAAAAGTATAACGGCAGTACAGGACACTGCCGGTAGATGGCGCTAAACGTCAAAATCGGAAGGTTCAATTCGACAACGATCTTTTGGCGTGTGAGTGCTAAATATTCAGTATGGTTTCTCGTCACTCGTGTATTTCTCCCTTTCTTGGTTTGTTTTAGGTGCTTTATTTATGCTTGTATTGTGATAATATGGACGAACTTATTCATAGAAAAAAGACTCGGTTGACTTAATCGCCAAAATTTATAGCCCCGTGCCAAGAGATCTTTGTCGGATTATACTTGAAACTCTGTACGGCTAGTTGGGCTTCGCCACGTCCACTGCTGGACATGGGCCTCCCTCGAGGCGCAACACAGTTGAGCGTAAAAGACGAATATTTAGTCACACGTACTCGTACGTTATATGAGATTATCGGTTACTGTTGTATGTATCACGGAAGTAGGTTATAAGTTTTCGCCGTAGCTGTATGAGCGTGTCTTATGATGTTTCTCTTAGGAAGAAAGAAAATAACACTAAAAATACGTAAAATAATTGTGAAATTATTCGTAGGTGAGAAGTGAGCAGTAGGTTTCGCCCTGCGCCATTTCTAGCGCAATAACTTAAACAATTTTTGCATATCTCGATGTGTGCACCTTTGCCATTTGTAATTAGGGATGTTCCCGTCTAGTGTCGAAAGTTCGGTGTCTAAGTGAAATGAGTCTTATCTTCTACGGGACAGTGCTCATTTTATATTAAAGCTATTTGACAGGTGCCGAGTTGCATTGTCGACTTTGTGTCGGAAGGTGCATGTTTTTTTTTTAAACCGAACTCTTGACACTAAACGTAAAGAAACGTTGAGTTTTAAATGGTATAATAACGCATTATTGTAATGGATGTACTTAAAAAAAATAGTTTCGATAAATTATCGATTATTGCCTGTGAGATTATATAGAATGTAGATATCTTGCCCCGGACATAGGATGTGCTAATTTGCAAGTCACTCGAAGAATAGTATGTCGTGCTAAAGTAATAATTATAGGTCTAAGATCTGATGGCAAAAAGGGAAATAAGAAATTGACGCTAGCAATACTGGGAAAATTGACAACGTTTTGACTCTTTACGGTTCACCAACAAAAAAAAATCCTCGAATTTTCCGTTGACAGATGTTGCCATATGAAAACAGCTATTTTAAACTTTTTTTTGTCGTCAGGTCCTGGTACTTTCCTTCAAATTTTGTTGGTTTAGTCCTACCTCGTAGTCGGATTTCCGTAGCTGGCTACAGCAAGGGACAAGTACTTAACGACATATTTCGGAGCTGGCTACGAAATGTAACTCTAATTAGAAATCGTTCCAACAAAGACATGACAAGACATACCAATCACTGCGATTGGTTGAAACAGCTGAGTCGCACGATGTGTGACATAACAGCCAATCACAGCGCGTATTTGCTCTATGTCGTGTCTTTCTTGACGCGCTGTGCTAGGGGGGCTGGTATAATAATACCTGTTGTTTACGAGTTCAAAAAGGATATTAGACATGAATGATGTTGATATTGACACTACTGTTACAAAAGCCGTTCATTGTAATGGCATCCCAAGGTGGCAGAGAATTACTTCCAGAATTCAGAGTATAATTTGCTACGAAAGCTATTTATCAACCACCTATTAGCAATTATTTCTATTTGTACTGTGTTACTACGTGTTTCATGTGAACTGAATAGATGTTCATCATTCAATCAGTCAATCAATCAATCTATTCTTTCCCGCGCCGTAGCCAGCTACCAAATCCAGTTACGAAATCAAGAGCTAAGAGTATTTGTCGAATTCTGTGATTGAGTGTTAAATTCACGTTGTATATAATTAAATACGCACTTCGAAACATTATAGTTAAATAAATATTTTAACACAAATGGCGTACTTATCGGAGAAAAAAAATTGGCTTACGTAAATGTTACAAGAAAATGTATAAATATAAAGGTTGTCCTCTATCAATAATATTAGGTTGAATATCTAAATATTGCGATAATATTTCTTGAAACAAGACATTTTTATAAACATAAATCAAAATATTTTTTGCTAATATTAATTTGGCATGAAAATTTACGTAGTTCCAAGCAATTGTACAAAAAGAAAAGACACTTGAAATTACGATAACAATATTGTATTCTCTTCAGAAGACAAAGCGAACGGAAGTGCAGTAAAACGAGGGCATTAAGCCCTAGTCAAGTAAATTAACAACGATAAAGGTGTCATATTGACTATTTTGTATATTTTACGATTAAAACTTGACAAGTAAAACTTTAATTCCAGTTCAACAGTCCGTATGGCATACTATATAGACGATTTTATCAAAATCTTTTATCGGATTTTATTTGGATTTTACGTCCCGTGAATGTTAAAAAAGTCTTAGGACGTGTACGATGAGAGCAAACAAGTCTGCTGGGTAATTCCCAATTTTTCTATCGAAAAAAACGTTATTGAACAACAGTAGTTTGTTCGTCCTTTTCCTTCTCTAGGAATAGTGGGAGAGAAAATCTTGTTCTATAGAACTAATGGGAATTACCCAGTCTGGTCAATACTGTAATTTGTGATGTTTGTCTTACATTGCTGATGCTATTTCGATAATGTCTTGTCAGTCAGAAGAATAAGAAGCAATGGATAGAAAACGTTACCAATTGATCGTTTGTGGATCTTTGCAACTTGGGACTTTTTATCGTTATTACACGTCATATTAATAAAATAAATCTATTTACCCAAACTATTAGAATGTAAATATGTATATCTCTTTCTTAATGTGATTTTAAATTTAGCAATATTGTCCGCTTTAATTATTACAAATTCATGATTATAACCAAAATGGAGTAAACTTATAGAGGTCGCTGCAGTATGATACAGCCATGCGATTATACGCCGAAACACCTTGATAATAAGGTTCGGGTTTAATTTGGATTTTTTTTTGTTCACTTGTATAAAAAGTGTAGATACATTTAACTGTATAATCAAAGTAGGTACGATAAATTAGCGATGGCATTTATATTCTACTATATATCTACCAAGATGTATGAAAGTTTCAAATGTTTGATTTCAATGAAGATAAACTAAGAACGCATTATTGCAATAATATTTTTTATACTTATATTAAAACAATGTTCCATTTAGTGTAAAATTAGACATACAAAATACTGGATGCGCCGACTTGCCACCGTCACGGATATATTATTGTACCATTATTTCGATTCGTGGAACTGTTGCGACGCACAAATCGTGTCGTCAGTTCTACAGATCACGGTGAGTCTTGTATGAAATTCACATCAATACATACTTACATAACTATATACTCTATACAATGTTTTAGAAACACAACACTAGCCTACTTAATATACTGTCTCTGGGATGTGTATGGTCTGAAAAGAAATGTATAAAAAAATCGTAACTAGGCAGAAAATATAAAGAGTATGTTTAACATATAAACATATATCATAATGTATGTGTCATGCTCTGACGTTACGGTATTTTTTTATATTTCCTTTCAGACTAAACCTTGCTTTTAATACGTTATGTGTATATATATTTTATTTTTTATTTGCTTACAAGATCTAAGACTGTCTAATTGTTAAGCTACTATATAAAGTTAAGTCACAAATATTATTATTATCTGTACCTATTAGCTGCTTCTTGATTATTCTAAACTACCTTTTTTTTTTCAGACAACGAATATCTCTGTGAAAATAACTATACATTTTATACAATCAATCGATATTTTTCGTCGCTGTATATATTTTTAAGGCTTATTTTATTATTTTAATTTGTAGTTTACTCAATGACAAAATGCGTTTTAAGAATCGTAGGTACCTAACCGTAACATTTTATGTAGAATTTCGCAGTTATAACTAACAAGAGCCGTCTAAGGGTTGTCTTATTTCAATTATAATCGTCCCTTTTCAAAATATAGGAACCTTTTGACTGCCGGGGATCTTTTCGTTGTTTTAAATTTGTGTTCAGAATAGCACAGATTTCATAGTCACTGGTATGTCACGATTTATTCCCAGTTGTCCGTTTATCAGTTCCTTTTTAGAACAAAAAATTTACAATTTTCCTTCAGAAAGGAACTTCTAAAGTGACTAATGGGAATAAACGAATGTCACTGGCGATTAAAAGATTGATTTAGATATCTAATTTACGACTACTTACTACTGCTACCCGGATTCTATCATTCTTGTGTCTATGAATGTTTGACATTGTAGTGTCATATTTTTATTTATTGTCTATGAACATTGCGCGATTAATATATTGGTCAAGTAAATTTTATAGAATTGGGATCACATGCTTCTAATAATGTAAGGCAATAAACTCCCTCTAGATACGGTTTTATACTTTAACGGATTATTGTTATGATACATAAAATATTTGCTTATCATACTCATTATCACAAGCCACAGTTCAGTAAATGAACCAAAATATTTCGAATAGATTAGGACTTTACACACATAATGTCATTTTATTGTCAATAAAATCAATGTTCTGTGAAAAAGAGGACATTTTTTTACAGATTTGATTACGCGGTGGTAGGTTTTTTCAATACATTAGCCCTACCAGTCGTAATAAGAGAGAACGATACGAACTTAGTCACATAATCACGTTCGTGAAATATAAGACATCGAATGTCAAGTCTTATCGTATGTATCTTGCACGGCAATGTTACGTCTGGTATTCGTTAGGCGGTGGTGATTTAGTTGTATTTTATTGGTCGAATCTCGCAATACTTTTGTGAAACTTGACGCATATTGAGCTCGGAGCGTTACTGTTTTTTGCGAAGTTTTATTATCCATACGGATATTCACAGCTCATGTTGAACTGGTCGTAGCGTCAGCCACTACTATTCCTTTCCAAATTTCATGTCGTATCACCTACGCGCTTTGTGTACTAAGTAACTGTGTGTTCTCCCATTTGGAAACGTTACATTCCATAAAAGTATTTTGTCGCTAAAATTTGAATACGATTTTCGGGTTATCATTATCATTTATGGTCATTCAAAGAAGACATTTTTTTTTACCTGTGTTAGATTTGCCAGACTTTAGTCAAGTTATATGGCTGTAATCAGATTCTTAGGCAGACATTAGACGCTCATGCAAGCGTCATTCAATTCCATCAGTCATGATTTATGGAATGACTACTAATACTAATTCAAACATCATTCACTATATTAGACGATAGGAAATGCGTCAATCACAATTATGACTGTGGTAAAACTGAGATCAAAACGTATCGTCTAATGTCTGCCTTATACGTATTTTACACACTTACCCAAACATTGTTTAATTTGGTGTTACATCCGTACAGTCCTTTGAAAAGCTGGGTAACTCCCATTTGTTGTATAAAACACGCTATTGAACAGAATTAGTTTATTCGTCCTTTTCTTTTTATCTAGAAAATTGGGAAAAAGTAACTTGTTTTATAGAACAAATAAGACATACAATAGCTGGATATAATTTAGTGCTTTGTACACATTAACCGCGAGCTATAGTTTTCTCACATGTAAGTAGTAGGTAGGTGCACATAAGTAGCACGAAGTTATGCGCAAGCGCACGAGAATTGTCTTTCAATTCACGTCGCCATGTACAAGCGTACCTTTAGCTAGTTGATCGGAGTGCACACTGCTTTCTCTATCATGTCGCATCGCTGAGAGCGAGAGAGCTAGATGTTTCTTGTTTTCTTCGCTGGAGGTACACTTACAAGAAAATGTTACGTTTTAATTGTACCTACATTCAGCTCTATACATTATTGAATACCGGACTGTAAATGCAATCTATCATACGTTATTATTATTGTAGTACCGCACTTAAAAGTCGATGGAATTAAATTGGCGTCAGCACGATGTTGTTTTAGAAATATTATAAGTTTATCTGGTAATAGTTGGCTTATGAGATGGTGGATTGTTTAAAGACATCTAGGAAAGGAAAAATCGATAGAAAAACTTTCATTTCGATTAATACGTTTTTATCATCGTCATACGTCACTATAGTACGTACGACACGTAACGAATTATCGTTTTTTATTGTTCTATCCCGCCAGATATTTGTTGATAGCAAGGAGTCTTCTGTCTTTATAATACTTGTAGTTCTATAACAAAACCTCGTAGGGCGTGGCCTAAAAAAGTATTAAACATTTGTTTAGAGTCTTTATGCGATCCAGCCCTTCATGCCAAGCTATCACCACTACCTATTTTAAATAGATCACTGACTGTGCAATGTGGCTACGTCTACTTACATACTTAGAAGTGTATTTATCTTTTAAG
This sequence comes from Conopomorpha cramerella, assembly GCA_012932125.1. Taxonomy (NCBI): domain Eukaryota; kingdom Metazoa; phylum Arthropoda; class Insecta; order Lepidoptera; family Gracillariidae; genus Conopomorpha; species Conopomorpha cramerella. Next base: position 10,281 of record SJJU01019524.1, read on the forward strand.
CCCAGAGTTTCTTCAGGGGTATAATATGTAAATAGTTTTATCGTTTTAGTCCATAAATGTTAAGTAGCCAGCTATAATATGTTAGCTAACGTCTATCATGTGGTTATATCAAAGTGCCTCTACATTATTTGATTTGAATGGTTTATGAATCTATTGATAAGGTCAATGTGCCAGTGATCGACACAAAATGAGAAGTTAAAATCATTCGTATTTTATTTGGGAATAAGTGTATTTTTACAATGTCATTTAATATAGAATTATCGAGCTGTAGGTAGTTCCAAAATATACCACAAATGGCATTAAAATGGCGGGCAGTCGTAATTTTTTTTAAAAGGAAATTATTTCTACGTTTTGTTACCTTTCGTCCGCTACTTTAAATATTACGCATTAAATTAAATATTTGTCGCATTCATCAAAACAGACCAAAAAATTTTAATATTAATATTTTGTTATGCAATGTTGTACCTACATTACGATAATCCCCACCCGCTGCAAAGTAAATGCCCACGTCTGCTTGATTGAGGTAGCGAGCTCCGATATTAGCGACATCTCATAACAACAAAAATAACTATTTTCAGCTGTCATTCGATTGTCAAATAATTCCCCATTAACCTCATTGTATTTGACATTTATCCCTTCGTGCTTTAGTAATTAATGTCATGTTATTATTATGTGTGGAGCACTGGACCGTTTGCCTTATAACTGCTGGTGCCTATGACTGTTATTTCCAAATTTCAAATATTAAGACATTGTTTTTAACTTTAGAAAAGTATAATGTGTTACACAAGCATCAAACTTGGTGTTTTTAAATTTTGTTGTTGAGTCTGCGAGCGCAGCGAAGTGTATAACTGTTAGGTACTTACTCATTTTAGGTAGTGTTTGCAAATCGCAGTCTCATTATTGTTTTATAACAAGGCAATATGGTATTGATATTTGTTTTTGCTCAGTTTTAATATTAATTTGTGCATTTTGTTCACATATAAGTATATCTGACATTTTATATTTTTTTAATCTATAATGTTTCTAGTTAATTGCTAAGGACCAATAAATACTATGCCATTAGAACATTGTTATTTTGTATTTCAACATGATATTTAAACTGTGAACTAGAATGTTATATTGTGAATCGTAATTGTATTATACTAATAATGTATATTGTTCAATTTATGTTAGGCCTTCTATAATTGTGTCAATATAGAGATGTAACCAAAATGTTATACTGTACCTATACAAACTATGAAAAATAAACAATTGCTGTGGTATTCATATATTTCATTTGTCAGTGAAAAGCATGGTAACAATAGTTAATTTTGAATACTTTTTAACCCTACCAGACAGGTAAGTTTGAAATTTATTGGTTTGGAACTGTATTTTGAATATAAAATTAAGTGGGATCCATATTCACTCGGGTCACTCACTAGGACACTAAATATACTATTGTAAACAAACATTCGCACGTTTTCTATTCGAGTTTGCGGGTAGGGAATAGGTAATCCAAAATAGTTTCACATCTGTCTTGCCAGACGGGTAGTCAGAAAATAACCTGCTATGATCCTTAACCCTTTTATGCCTCATCCACATTCAGCGGCACTGTCACTTCAGTCCTTAGTAAAACAGTAATGCATATCGTTTCACACTGCGATTACAGAGAGATGTATCTACGGGAGTGTAGCAAACTTGACATCCTGGGTTCTTTTCATAGTTTTAATAGGTACTTTTTAAAACATTCCACCAATTTGGTCGGT
>SJJU01019528.1:0-11423 GCA_012932125.1 Conopomorpha cramerella
CTCTCCATATGCCCAAACCACCGAAGCAAGCCCTTTTCAATCTTGGTCACTACGTCTTCCTTCAAACCGCAACTTTCTCTTATCACACTATTCCTTATCTGCCATTCAATGTCATGCCTTTCATGCTCCGCTTATACTACGAAAGTAATAAAGACTGTTCCTTTTGCGAGTCGAGTAATACGAACTAACATTAAACTATCTATTAATAATTGATTATCTGTGAGCAAGTACGGTCAGCTAAGAAAGTGTTCTATCACACTAAATTACACTTCCTTCATCTAGTGATGAAGGAACACCGATGGAGATAGTCGCTCTGTGATTTAAGTCCCTAAATTTGCGTTATTTGCAGCTACTAAAAGTGACACTTTGCTGAGCCGGCACCCCATTTCGACCATGAGACACAGCACTGCAGGCTGGTCAAATAATTATTGCATTATAAGTTGTGTTTTTTACTGCTAATTTGCCTGTGTCTTATAATTATTTATTTTTTTCATTGTGTATCTTGTGTGTCGAAATAAACACTTCATTCATTCATTAAATAAAATAAGATTAAAAAATAAACCTCGATGGTAAGTTTTTTTCAGAACATACGCTCGAAAATGTGTATTTGTAATTCATAAAAGTCAGTCTCCAGAGAAGAATAGAAGTACAAAATGACCGTAGTCATGTATAAATATTCTTAAATCTGAACTCTACATTGAAACAAAAAAAAAGCGCACCCTTATGTCTCGTCATCAGCCACATAACGTCCACTGCTGAACGAAGGCCTCCTTCAATGACTTCCATGATCATTTGGTGGGAAATACCAATTATCGCCACGCTTGGCGATTGCAGTAGTGTTTAACTCACAGAGAGCGCTGCTGTCCGACCGTCTAGAGAGTTCCCTCGATCGCCTCTTACGACTCCCATGATGGGAAACGTTGGGCTGGGGTGGTAACACATGTATTCTATTTGCCATCACGATACGGCTCAATTTCTAATGACATTAATATTACTTCCAAACATTTCGTGGAAGCATGAATGTCTGCCCCTGCTCTATAGGGCCGTGGGTTCGATTCCCACCGCTGGCAGATATTTAGGTGATGAGCTTTTAAGTACTTGTTGGATGTGTCTGGGTGTTTTATTTATATAAGTATGTATTTAAAAGAAAAAAAAATATTTAAGTAAGTATACTTCGTTGTCTGATTTCCATGACACAAGTGCTTTAGCTACTTAACATGGGATGAAGGCAATGTGTTTGTTGTTGTAAAATATTTATTTATTAAACATTTGCGAAGATTAAAAAAAATTTAATTATCAATTTAAACGCAACAAACAGTACTCGTCTTCTGCGCGTTTATAATACGCCGTGTACTATGAGCCTTAGTGTGGTAGAGCATGTTCTCGGGCGACTGTACATATAGCAAGTATTTCCATATTCACAAGAACAATGAACATCTAGCCACACGCCGGCAACCGTTGAAGGAGCATGCTGAAGCATACCGACTAAATTATAACAAGAGCTTTGTTAGATGAATAAACAGCCTCGATATAATGTCGGCATATACACATATTGTAGCCAGATTGTTACAATCTGTACAGTAGTTGTTAGACGGTTGCGGCTACGTATATCTCTCTACCCAGAGATCTGTTACTATTCCATACGATAACAATTCATAAAGACAACATAGCACCTAAAAGAAACGAGAAAAAACGGAAAATCACATTGAATATTCAGCATTCATGCGTCATTTGACATTTCAATCAATATGATGAAATGTGTTTATTTTTCATCTTTATACATACGTGCTATTATATACAGATATACAGTAGTATAACACAACCTTTATTTTTTGGTTAACCTCCCTGGGTTGAATTAATTTATTTTACTGACCAGAAGAACCGGAGAAAACTTGCATCTTATCAAATTGTCAGAGCTTACGTCTAAGTACTTAACATAAATATGACTTAATACTAATTTCACAAATGCTTGATGGCGGGATACATCCCTGACTGGTAAACAGCTAGAACAGCACTAAATGATAACAGTAAATAACATAAAAGGGTGCCCCTGTGGTTTTTGTAAACTCTCAGATCATGCAAGCAACCACCCAGCTCATTACTAATGTGGAATGTAAACAATTTATTTTTAGCCTAGATATCTTAATAATTGAAAATGTTTTACATCACTACGAGCTGACATGTTTGTCCCAGCATTATCATCGTATAGGTAATCGTCAACCCTGTATAGTATGCCTTATTTATTACCTGTTTCTTTACAATTGACTTAAATTTTCCCTCAGACAAGTATAGTTGACCAGCGCTGTGATTGGATAAATAATCGCTGATGAGGATTCCATTTGTCAAAATTAGCTTTAAAAAAACTTGTTGATAAGCTTTTCCTGCAACTCTGCTGCAAGCACTCTATCCTACGTACCTTGTTTCCTAGAACACATACATTCAGTAGTATTTTGCTTCCTGCAGGCTCCTGTGCTCCTGGTACTATGTCTTTGTGATGACTCTCTTTGGCGATCTGTTTGACCGTGTATTGGAGCTTACAATTGTCCAAACGGACGCCATTCAAACCATGTTGAAAAGGTCTAAGTATTAGGAAATTTATTAGGAAAACAGAGGTTAGAGGTATTCGGTTTTGTACAATAGGATAGGTTAGCCAGTTGTCTTTGTGTAAGTTAGGCATTCAGATCCTACACGAGTATAGAATTTCTAGGTAAGCTTTTGTCCCCGGAGCTGGGGACCTATACGGGATAATATCCTTATTTGGGTCCTACAAAGATGGATATTCCAATATTCTATTTTTGAAACCGAAGATATGTTTTGTAATACAATATTTAATGATATATAAGTGCTTAAAAAACATGTTAATTCATTTTTCTTTTATTGATTAACTATCAGGTCATCAAAATGCCCTACAGTCTGCTATTACAATAACAGTGACGCCGCAATAGATTTTTTTACATACATACACTTCACGCCTGTCTCCCAGAGGGGTAGGCAGATACTACAGATCTCCATTTGTCACGGTCCTGACATACCCCTTTCGCTTCATCTACTTACATTCATACATCTTTTCTCTTTTCTTATGATGTCCTCCGGTTTCGAGTACTTTTCACGCCACCTTTCGGCCAGGACATCACCAATCTGGTCAATAGATTTTTTTAAGATCGCAAATATAAAATACTTCTGCTTTTGTTAGAGTAAAATGTTAAATTTTCTAAATTAAATCTGCATTTGGAAAACAACATGTACAAAACAATAATGAACCATATTTTCCTAATTTCTTTAAAAAAATTACCTAATTTCTTTGTCTTTGTCAGTTTTTAACAGCGAACGACATTGAGTGTCTATGGTCGATTGGTTAGGTACTTGGATCTGCAATTGGGAGGTCGTAGGTTCCACCTGTAGGTACCAATAGGTAAACATGAGAACGTTTCAGAGCCTGTGCACATTACGCAACGCTCATACCGCACACCACAAGGTGTGTGAATAACGTCGATAGGCGCACCCCGTTACGTTGGCTTAAACACGCTTGGTGTACCTTGGGACTTTGTTTTATTCTTTTAAATCTCTATATATTATTACTATTATAAATACACGAGTTACTTAACAACAAATACTTAAAAACCGTAACTTCTACGAACGAAGTAACAAAAAAAAGTTGTTTACACTAAAAAAAAAAAACGAAAAGAGAAAACAGAGAACCCACAAATCCACTCGCCTCAATTCATTTGCCAACAAATATCATTGGACAAGGCAACGCAAACAGCACAGCGTAGCGCCGCTCCGCTCCATTACCCGGGAGCCGGCTAATGTATGCGCCGCCACGGACTGCGGCCGTCGCCTGCGGACACACCAAGCTCGCGTACCCCAACATTATTCAACGTACATTACCCCGTTAACATGCTGTCCGGCTAAACAGACAAGTGTAATCTACGCAGTGTACATCGAATTGTTAATAGTCACATGTCATGGTAAGTATCGTGATACGGGGGCGAGGGGTACGGGGGCCTCGTGACGAGATCTGTGACACCTGCTGCCTCTCGTAAAGGTTTAAGTATGAGCTAAAATGATTTTAAATAAAATTGATACTTAACGCGAATCGATGGTAAATGCTACATCACAGTACAAGGATTTTATTTCCGGATAAAGTGTAATAATAGATTTTATTTGTTTACGTATTTCAGTCAGGCCTGTTGTCCTGTTAAGGGTTAATGCAACAGAATTAAAGATAATAGTGTGATAATTCCTGCGTAGTATTTTTGCTTTTTAATATTTTCTTATTATGTTGCTGTTGGTTTTGAGTTTAGGTAGGTACATAGTTGAAGAATTTTATTAAAATTTTGTTTTACAACTACGCATTAGGCACAACATGTAATGTATGTTTTTTCACCAAATAAATAAATTTTATTGATAATAACGTTGTTTTTCTTTCAGCTCGTATTTCACAAACCGAATTAAATCGCAAGATCTTCAAATTATTTGTTTTTCTCATTTTATGAATTTAAATGTCGACGACTACGGCGTAGTTGCTACGTCGTAGACGCTACGTGAGCCGTGTTCTGGGGTTCGAGTTTAATAATACACTCACGATTGTTTCATTTCTCCTTTAGTAAAGAAAATGAGACCAGTAAAATGAGAGTAAACAAAGCAGCAATGTAATATATTTACCACTGGTATGCCAGAACAATGCAAGTACCACAAAACTAAGAAATAATACGACGAGCCCGTTGGTGTAGTGGTCAGCATGTCTGCCTCTGCTCCGTAGGGCCGTGGGTTAGATTCCCACCGCTGGCAGGTATTTAGGTGATGAGCTTTTAAGCACCTTTGTGGATGTGTCTGGGTGTTTTATTTTATATAAGTATGGATCATCATCATCATCATCATCAATCATCAGCCCATACTTGTCCACTGCTGGACATAGGCCTCTCCAATTGCACGCCACTGTGATCTGTTTTCGGCTTCTCGCATCCAGCTTCTGCCAGCCATCTTGCGTATATCATCAGTCCACCTTGCCTGAGGGCGTCCTACACTCCGTTTGCCGAGACGCGGTCTCCACTCGAGAACTCGTTTTCCCCAACGGTCATCGGTTCTACGGCAAATATGGCCGGCCCACTGCCACTTCAGCTTGCTAAAACGATGAGCTATGTCGATGACTTTGGTTCTCTGTCGGATCACTTCATTTCTGATTCGATCCTTCAGAGAAACGCCGAGCATAGCCCTTTCCATAGCACGCTGTGCGACTTTGAGCTTGTGGGCCAGCCGTGCCGTCAGTGTCCACGTCTCAGCTCCGTATGTCATTACAGGTAGGACACACTGATTGAAGACCTTTGTCTTCAGGCACTGTGGGATCGCTGATGTTAAGACTCGACGTAACTTCCCAAATGCTGCCCAACCCAGCTGAATTCTTCTGTTTACCTCGTCCTCGAAGTTGTTTCTACCCAACTGCAATGTCTGCCCAAGGTATACGTATTTTTTAACAACTTCGAGAACGGTGCCTTGTACTGAAATCGGTTCCGGTAGAACATGTTCATTGAACATGACCTTGGTTTTATCCAAGTTCATCCGTAGGCCGATCCGTAGAGAAGAATCAGCTAGGTCATTCAGCATCAGTTGAAGGTCCTGCAGCGTTTCTGCCATGATGACGATGTCGTCTGCAAATCGCAAGTGAGAGATGTGTTCGCCATTGATGTTGATGCCACGTCCTTTCCAATGCAGCGTCTTGAACATATCCTCCATTGCATTTGTGAACAATTTCGGGGAAATAACATCCCCTTGTCTCACTCCTCGATGCAATGGTATGGGACGTGTCTGCTGATTTTGTACTTGGACGGACATGGTGGCAGCCTCGTAGAGGCATCTTATCACTTGGATGTATCGCCAGTCAACTTGGCAACGCTGCAGAGACTCCAGAACGGACCAGATCTCAACCGAGTCAAAGGCCTTCTCATAGTCCACGAATGCTAGACACAGGGGCAGGTTATACTCTTCAGTTTTCTCTATGATCTGCCGCACTGTGTGGATGTGGTCTATGGTGCCATAACCGCTCCGAAATCCAGCCTGCTCCGGAGGTTGAAATTCGTCGAGTCTTCGCGCAAGACGGTTTGTGATCACTCTTGAGAACAGCTTGTAGACGTGGCTTAGAAGAGAAATGGGTCGATAGTTCTTCAACAGGGTTTTGTCTCCCTTTTTGAAGAACAGGACGACCACACTTCTACTCCACGCCTCCGGAGTTCTTCCTTCGAAGAGGACAGCGTTAAAAAGCTTTTGGAGCTCCCTCAATATCGGTTTACCTCCAGCCTTTAATAGTTCTGTTGTAACGCCATCCTCTCCTGGAGCTTTTCCGTTTTTGAGCTGTCTAAGAGCGATCTCAATTTCGCCAGTACTGACTTCTGGCAGGTCTTCGGTGGAGTGGCGTGTCAATGTGGCTCTAGAGTCCCCATTTTCGGGATCAGGGCGAGATGCATGCGATGCGTATAACTGGCCATAGAAGTCTTCAACCTCCGAAAGGACCGACGGCTTCGAAGTGACGACTTCTCCACTTGCTGTGGTCAACTTCGCAAGGTGGCTTCTTCCAAGAGATTGTACGAACACTTTTGACCCCCGATTCTGCTCAATCGCTCTTTCTATTGAAAGAGTATTGTAGCATCGGAGGTCGCGCCGCACGTGCTTACTAATCTCCTGGTTTAGAGCCCGCCTTGCGGTCGAAGTGACGGGTGGATTCTCACGTCGTTCCTTCATCAGCCGTAAAGTCTCCCCGGAAAGCTTTGACTTCCTGCCCTTACGCTGCATTTCACAAAATCTCGTACCCTCTTCCCTGAGGACCCGAGTCACATTTTCGAGGTTCTTGTTCACGTCTGCTGTGGTTTCCACGGCAACGAATCGGTTCTCCAAACTTAGCTGGAAAGCTTCGGATCCCATTATAGTTTGGAGCATGGTTGGTTGGAGCCTGGCTTTCATCAGACGGACACGTTCAGCCTTAAGGTTGATATTCAGAGAGCCTCTGACTAGTCGGTGATCGCTACCGGTATTAAACCTGTTGATCACAGAGACGTCTCTGAATATGTGCTTTTTGTTCGTCATGATGAAATCGATCTCATTTTTGGTCATAGTATCGGGGCTTTGCCAGGTCCACTTCCTTTGGGGCTTTTTCTTAAACCACGAGTTCATTAGAAATAGCCCCTCTCGTTCGAGGAAGTTTACTAGCATTTGCCCCTATGATTCCTTGCTCCAAATCCATGGGATCCTACTGCCGATTCATTGCAATTCTGTACTCCCACTTTAGCGTTAAAGTCCCCCATAACAACGCTGTAATGTGTCTTAGTAGTGGAGTGGAGGGCCTTCGATATATCATCGAACAGGCCCTCCACCTCATCGTCCGAGTGTGTCGAGGTCGGTGCATACACTTGTACCACTTTCAGGCTATACCTCTCGGTAAGTTTTATGACAAGGTATGCTACCCTGTTTGACACACTAGACACTTCCACAACGTTGTTACACAGGGACTTATTCACAAGAAACCCAACGCCGCCTTGGGATTGTTGGTCTCCCTCGCGGAAGTACATTAGGTGGCCCGATTTGAGGGTAATGGTGTCCTCTCCCTCTCTTCGGACTTCGCTTAGCCCCAATATGTGCCACCTAATTTTCCCAAGTTCCACCTCGAGTTGTGCCAGATGCGAGTCAAGCCGTAGCGTGCGTCCGTTGTACGTCGCCAGGGTCAGTTGTTTGTGGTGGCCTCCCATAACCCGGAGATTCTTCGCACCCCCTGCTCCGCCGTTACCGTGGTCGCCACCGTGACCAGGAATAGCGGAGCCGCCGGGAACTGGGGGCCGTGGCCTTTTTGTGCTCATTGTTGGAGGTAAATGCCCATAATCGCCACGCTGGGCAGGCGGGTTGGCGATCGCAGTGGGTTGTGGTTTAACTCACAGAGAGCGCTGCTGCCCGTCCTCTGGAGGGTTCCCTCGGTCGTCTCTTACGACCCCCATAGCGGGAAAAGTTTGGCTGGGGTGGTGACACATGTATTCTATTCGCCGTCACCACACGGCTAAGTATATATTTAAAAGGAAAAAAAAAGTATTTAAGTAAGTATATTTCGTTGTCTGATTTCCATAACACAAGTGCTTTAGCTACTTAACATGGGATGAAGGCAATGTGTGAGTTGTTGTAAAATATTTATCTATTTATAATAATTCTACAGGAATTCAGTTTTGACCATACTACTATTCACATGACTTCATGACCTTGATCAATTAAGAAGACAGACTTGTTGTAACAAACGAGCAGACTTCACCATTAAAATATTAGGACTTGTGTTTTTCTCATGCATTCCACCACCATAATATCCTCTACATATTCGGCATCAGATATCAATCGTTTTAATATTTTTATAGTAAAACATTTTTCCCGCAGTACTCAAAGCAAGCCGACCGAATGATTGAATTTACAAACATTGTCAGAACTGACCAATTTACCTAAAGCTTCAAAATAAAAACGGAATCATCATCAATCTGTTCACCCATTCAAAAATTACGATAAAGACATAAACAAATAGTGATGAACTGAGAACCTTCTTCTTTTTTGAAGTCAGTTAAAAATAGTCAGGTATGAGTGATTTCTTGAATGTCTAGCACAAAATCTTTAAACCTAGCTAAAAATAAAGATTTTTTGCCTTCATCATCATCATCATCACCCACATGAGTACCACTGCTGGACGAGGGTTCTCCCCCAATGATTTTCATGATCATTTGGCCGAAAATGCCAATAATCGGCACGCTTGGCAGGCGGGTTGGCGATCGCAGTGGTTTTGTGGTTTAACTCACAGAGAGCGCTGCTGCCCGTTCTCTGGAAAGTTCGCTCGCTCGCCTTGGGCTGGGGTGGTGACACATGTATTCTATTCGCTCTCTCTCTCTCTGTATGTCATCATCAACTATTTTGTATAACTCCTCCTATTTTCCGTTTGATAAAACCATATACTTACATGGATAATTTATAAAGAAACTCAACGCATAGGTAATTACGTTCGCACAAAACCAAAGGCTTCGTTATTTCCTCGGGGCCCGTGTAGGTCTACGTTGAATAATTTTGTAATCAAAAAGGTAAATTAAAACGGATGCTCATTAGCTTTGGCATTCGTATTTAATTAAGAAACACTAGGGATAAACCTCCGAGATGTTTGGAGAATGATATCGGTGTATTCTTTTAAATCTTACGGTGTATAAAATTACCTATAAAAAAACAGTCTCTGACACCCGCGGTATTGTAGTTTAGTGACCTTGTGTAAAATATAACAGGATATTTATTTGGTATTAAATGTTTAAAACTGATATTATAGCGCGAAGATTAAGCAAAGATAAGCATTCAGCTTACCTTCGTTGTTTGCCCGACGTTTCCACATAGTTACATGTGCCGTGGTCGCGAGCTGACTAGAGTACGGCGGCGGCGTCGTTCTCTGGCTGCGTCATTCATTATTAGCTTTATTAGCTTACCTTTGGTTAATCTTCGCGCTATAATACCCGTTTTAAACATTTAATAACATGTCAGTGCGCGTTTCCTTAAAAAAAATGATATTTATTTGATAGCTATGTTTCAAACATCTTTCGTTTCCGCGACGCCAACGACTAGCGACGTATAGTTGAAAAGTGGAAACATCAAACGGCCCGGGGCCATAAACTATTTAAAAACGTCGTCCGTCAAATCACCGGGCGTAGTGCCCTCAAGTTTGGGCGGGCGGGGCCGCCGCGGGCCACAATTAAAAGTTCAGGCGCACCGCGAGACCGCGACCCAACAACTTCCCTCATTATAATGTTCCAAAGCTATAATTCTGAACAATGTACCATTTAATGGACACGTTTCGGGAAAAATTATTGAAATGCCTAAATAAAAAAACAGGATGGGTGGATCGCGAATTTTTTTTAATGAAAAGTGAAAATTGCTGTTCTTATTTGTTGGTGTAAAGGGCTGTTTATTGTATTGTTGTTGGAAACAGTTGAGGGGCGGTGAGGTCATTACTTTAAGGGTTCAGTAGGCAGGTTATTCGTCTGTCAAAACGGCCAAAGATAGGTAAGAATGTAGAAAGGACATCCTAAGAGTAGTCGAGGCGGGAGTCAGACTGGCAGTTAAAAAGTTTTCTTATTTTAATTATTTTTTTAAAAAGCCACTTGCACAGTTGCCTGCCATGGTCGATAGCAGTTGTTTCATATTATGCCTGATTCAGTAAAGAAGAAACTCAACTACTAAAGTCACGCGATCAAAAAGTTAGATCATTTCAGCAATGGCAAAAGAACACTGCAATATGGGCAAAGTGGTACCTATTTCAACTTGTATAATTCCTGCTGACGGATGCCGAATACTGACTCGCTGGAAATGAACAAATTAAACTCAGAAACTCGATTCATGCTAAGTTTCCTTCTAGTTGTAGACGAGCACTGCAGCCGGTACAGTCAGTGATGCGACGGGTTTATATCACTATTATTAGATATCTCGCAATTCCAAACGAGCGTTTATTTTTCATACAACCCGTATGTGTTGTAGAGTCCTACTTAAAAGATTGCAAAGTCATTTGTTATCGGATTTATTTATACTGGTCTGTAATTTTAAGTGTCTTGTTTCAGCATATACCTACTGCTTTAAATTATAGATGTAATTTTATATTCTAACTCAAAGATACGTAAAATAATATAACCGTAATGTGTCGTAGAGTCGTATTTAAAAGATTGCAAAAAGTGATCTTATAGCAAATTTTTCTCTTAGAGGTGGTGGCAAGTTTATTCTTTTTCGGATTATTTCTATTTCGGAGATACACAAAGCTCAACTTAACTTGTCAGTTGTATGTCAAAAACGGAACAACAACTTTAAGTAGACCTGTAATAACCGTTATATAAGTGACAACGCGTTTATCGATAAGGGGGTAATTCTATATTCTAACTCGCAAATAAATTAAATATGATTTCTTAGTAATTTTTTGTCGGATTAACTACTCATCTGATTTTGAGAAAACTAAATGGAGAAATGTTTATTATAATCCTGGATTTAATCTTAATACCAATTTCATTATGAAACACCCACAGGCACGAATTAGACCGCAGGAACATCTAGTAATATACATACATAAGATACCCTTTCTCTTGGATTATAGCATTTTTTTATTTTAATTACTTAGGAACGGCAGCTGAGGCCTCAGGGTGAAATGTATAACTTAGACAGGAGCCGAGCGACAGACGCGTGTTTCGCTGAATTTTATTATATGCCTACATATTATTAATTAGCGTAATGAAGGAAAACGTTCACCACAAACTTAGAATCTGGCGCAGAAATGTTCTCATCGGATAGGTTCAACACGCTCACCATTTATCAGGTTAAGTCCTCTGATTGTTATTTGGCGGGGGATTTTACATTAAGTATTTTTTTAAAGAAACGCGCACTGACATGTT
>SJJU01019530.1:0-10175 GCA_012932125.1 Conopomorpha cramerella
ATAAATAAATAAATAAATAAATTATTTTTTTAGAAAACTCCTCATTGTCAATTACAATGACACTTTTATGTCCATTGCGTGAAGTCCCACATTGTCATGATTTCACTGCCCTTATCGTATAGGTGATGTCAACGGTTGGTGGCTGGTGGCGCAATACTTTTTCGTTTTCCACTCATCTCTGTCATTGTAGTGTCGTCATGTCTGTAACTGCTGATCTTTCACACACATATTGGATTCATCGGCATTCGTACTCAACACTTTCCTTTTTACGTGGTTGTCATCCTTTCACGTGATATCTCTTAATGTCAATAATAACACTGAGAAGTTTTCTGATAGCTTAAAATATGTCAAAATTAGTTCCAAACCATCCCACGTGTGGCGCTAATTAGACATGATCTCAAGGAGAAACTAATTTTACAATTTTCAACAGAAAGTAAAACCATGAAATAACATCCCTGTCTATGTAGTGCCATCTATGGATATTTCTTAGAACTGAAATAAGTTATCTGTCAAAAAACCATTATAACCTTTATTAAGTAGGCCCCAGATTCTTGATCGACAGTGTACCTACAGCATCATTGACGTTACAACTGAGCATGCTCCGTTGAGGAATTGCGACTTGTCTCGTAATTTTAACTCTCAATTTTTATTTCTTTGTGAAGGAACTTGGTACTGGCTGTTTTATTACATTGGGAATAAAAAATAAATTATGTTTTTATTGATTAATTAGGAGTCGAGGTTTTGATGAGAGGTCGTAGGAGAATAGATTTTTATTGATTTATATTCTGACAGATATTTTATCAGCAAGGTTTTGAATTATTTTTTCTTGCTTCAAAGATAGTTTTTGATGTATCTACTAATGAACACAGCGTCCTTCATCCGCGTAGTTTCACATATTCACACAAATTTTTGACTCTCAAAAAAATACTTTCTATTCTTTATTAACTCTATCTATCGTATATAACTTGTGTATTCAAATACATATTAGATTACGACTGTAGTCAAAACCAAACCAGCAACCTTGAATATCAAATCCACAGACTTTTTTTGCCGCTCTCCCGGCTCATACAAACACCAACGGGAATTAATCCAGCAGTCTTATGCTCAATGTATTTTTCTCCATTCGGCCATCTCCGGGACTCCACCTTCGAAGGCACGAGTTAAATTGCTCGTCAAACGCCCATCACGCATAGTTAGCTGAGCCATTAGCGTCGCAGCTCCAAGATTCCCTGACTGATGTAGTAACATGGCTTCTGGACTGCTCCGCATCTTTAGACTAGTATAATTTGACACCTCATCTAAAGGGTGTGTCTTAAGATATGTTCCTTAAGTTATGTTGACAGTGATAATGATTATATGACCAAGGCAGTGCGAACTAGGAGTCCGCAATCTGCTTTGTTATTCCTCGACCTCTTTTGTGACGTTTTAGGAACACGCTTTACCGCATCGCAAGTCCCTCTCCAGCTTGTAGAGTTAACGTACCGTGTGAAAGGGAGGGGAACACGAGTGCGTAATATTTGCGCAATGAGGAGAAAGTTTCAGCGGTGCCCTTTCTCGCTCTTGTGTATGTTTTTCAGGATTGTGCGAGGGGGATGGGGGATTTGGCGCAACAGTTGTCAAGTCGCTATCGATCGTCGGGGGAAGCACGTGCGTTACTTCCCCAGATCCCATCATGAGTCTACAGTTTTTTTTCCAGGGGATTGGCTTTATCGCGTGTTTGTTTACACTTTATTCCATTTATAGGTTTAATTTGTCGAAATGGCTTAGCCTTTTGAAGTGGAGTCAGTCGAGTGGCAAATGCCAACGTGAAATGATGCCTCCAGTATAATAAAAGTCCACGCATGAAGTTTATTTACTTTTTTATGTCCCGCGATTTATTGCTATAGAAATATGACATGAAATACCGCAGAGGACAAGTGTGCTCCTATATTTATGTCTTTTTTTATTTTATTACGTACACTTTATAAAGGAATTTCGATGTTATTTTCTTACTCTTATTTTGAAACAGAGAATTCATCGTTTTTATACTGGTATTGTGCTCATATTTCGTAGCTTTATTATATTTTTAGTGTTTACTTTCAAAGAACTCGATAATATTAGTTACGACTTTGACTTGAAATTATATCATAATTTTGAAACATGTGTTCTTCCCTGCACCTTGCCTTTGAACAGACGAGTCTCTGGTACTGGCTTCATTCTGGGGAGAGTCCTTGAAACACTTCAGTCAAGAAAGTCTTGAACAGGGAGCATAATATATTAAGAACAGAGTTTATTGTTTTGTATATGCACTGAAATTCCGAAGGCGAAGTGATTTTAGCCGATTACTTACAATTATCGACATGTTTTTCTTACTATAGTAATAGTTACTGAAGTAATACTTCCATAATAGATCGTCTGTGGTCCAGTTGTTCGGACCCTTGACTTGTAACCGGGAGGTCCCGGGTTCGAATCCGGCTACTGGACGTGTACCAATGGGACTTTTTTTCAGAGCCTATGTACGCAAAAAATATCTTAAATTGTTTATTTTTTTGCGAAATTATTCTAGCTTCAGAACAACCCCAATGTAATAAAGCGTATCGGCGGTGATCAATGGCCTGATGTGATGATGATAAAAGGTTCGTGATGGAAGTGACAAGAACCGGTGCTTGTCGGTGGTGATATAGCATCACCATCAGACACATGGTGTCCACTGCTGGACCAGGGCCTCTAATACAAACGGGGACAATATTTTCTCAAATTGTTATTTTACTTCATGTTCCATGGAACAAACCCGAAGTTCCCAAATTTTATCGTAGGTATTTAGTGTACAAAAATCCCGGTATAAACATTGTTCTAACATATAATAACCTCACCATTATCAGCCATATGACATCAACTGCCTGCTGCTGAAGAAGGCCTCCCCTAATGATTTCCATGAATATTAGGCTTGAAATGCTAATAAAGTCATTTTCAAAAATAAACTTAGAAATTTTTTTCTCACCAGCATATAAACTGCAATAGTTTGTTATTAAAATTAATGAAAGTGTTGTAACCTTAGAGATTTCAGATCCTGCAGACAAACTGTGTAAACAGTTTCGCAGGACTTAGGGTAACATTTGATCTGTTTTGTAAGATATTAATAAACAAATATCTATAATAATAATAAAATACTCGCCACACTTAGCAGGCGGGTTGGCGATCGCAGTGGTGTTGTGGTTTAACTCACAGAGAGCGCTGCTGTCCTTTGGAGAGTTGCCTCGGCCGCCTCGACGTGAGCCCCATGATGACGGGAAGAGTTGGGCTGGGGAGGTGCCTAATTACAATAACGTTCTACAATATTTCTCTTTAAATTAAGTATGTACGTACATACACTTCACGCCTGTCACCCAGAGGGGTAGGCAAAGACTACAGATCTGTCACGGTCCTGACATACCCCTTTCGCTTCATCTACATTCATACATGACCTCCGGTTTCGAGTACTACTCTGTTAAGTATGTTTCAAAAGAAAACCCTATGTGTCTTCTATCGGGTGCTCTACGGAGAGTGTGCTACGGAGTTGTATAACCTAATACCCTCATCGCGTTTTTACAATAGGTTACAACCAGGAGAACGGCAAAACGTCATCCATACCAGGTGGATTTACCATTTACGCGAACCAAACGGTTTGCGTCTACTTTCACAGTGCGAACCGCCAGGATGTGGAATGACTGAATTTCCTGCGCAGTACAGTCTGAAGGTCTTCAAGTAGCGGGTTAATAGGTACCTAATGAAGAAGTGTGCTACATCGTAGACCACATCGCTGCTCAACATCAGGCAGGATGGTGGACAAACGTCTGTTCCTTACCTAACCATCCAACCTTAATGTCTAATGACATTGATACGAGTTCCAATCTTAAAGAAGTGGTAGACCAGATTCATGGCTGACTGTACCTAACAGTAAAACGAGAATCTACACTCGAGAGCAAAAATTCTGGTTCACACATAATGTTATTTACACAATACATCTCAATATCTCTAGCTAAGCAAAAGATAATGCTTTTAAAAGACGTTAAAACAGCAAAACTGAAAGTCATAAAGTATGTTTGTCTTGTGTTCAATATTACTACTTTCATAATTATATTTATTTTATATATGACCCGTAATTTTTGTTCACAAGTGTATTTGTAAGACGGAACCCGCTCTTGAATTAATAATGCACATCCAACACACACATTTTGTATGTACATTACGTTATGTACCACACACCTACCTCCATACGTGACAGCGTGTTTTCACATGGATTCAAATCACAGCACAAACGAACCCCGCTACGCTAAATTAGGCCGGACTTGCTTAATTATACAGCACAACACTGGACTACGGAGGGCTTAGAACAGTTCCTTGTCTGAGGTCAGGAAATACAAGTTGAGCACGCGTCAAATTCACGATTCACTTTTGGTTCGTTTCGCGCGTACAGTCGCGGCGTGCTTAGCAAATATCCCACCCTACGTCAGCCTGCTATTTCACTAGTAAGTTTTCAGTTTTTTTTAACAACACCTGTCCTATATTAAGTAGATTAAACGGCGTGAAATTAACCAAAGACAAGAATTCTGTGCGCGTGTCTTTAAAAAATAATTTAACACCTCTCTTTTCAATACACAGTTTATTTCATTCTACAATGCGACTTTCAACAGGTCCTATCTGATCTTAAAAGTTGATGCAATTTTTAAAACAAAAAGTACTATCTGACATAGTAATACTAATCAAATTCGTATCATACTGACGGTTTAGATAGGACGTATTGACAGTTCATAGTCGAATGGTAGGTATCAACGGTGTTACATAAATGGAGAGGGCAAACCGTTAGATCCAGTTGGACACAAGGTAAGTAGAAACCTCAGCCTAACCTCAGCCTAACTTTTCCCGTCGTGGGAGTATGGGCGAGGCAAACAAAGGAGCTCTCAAGAGAACGGGCAGCAGCGCTCTCTGTGAGTTAAAACCACAACACCACTGCGATCGCCAACCCGCCAGCCAAGCGTGGTGATTATTGGCATTTCCTCCCAAGTTATCATGGAAGTCATTGCGGGAGGCCCTCGTTCAGCAGGGGACATCATGTGGCTGATGACGATTATGAGTCTGTGTTTCCTGCGCAGTACAGTCTGAAGGTTTTCAAGTTTTCGCGGGTGAATAGGTACCCAATGAACAAGTGTGCTCCATCGTAGACCACATCACTGCTTAACATCAGGCAGGATGGTGGTCAAACGCTTGTTCTTTATTTAAAAAAAAATGGTTATTTTAACATCCCGGAGCACGGAAAATTAATATCATTAAGAATCTACAAATGAAGCGCGATTACATAACTAATACATAAAAATAAAAATATGAAATAGGTTAACTCTTTTCTTTTTAGTTTAAGCAAATCTTAACGGATTTATTAACACAATGGGGAATTTTCTATGATTTTTTTTCTGACACATTTTCGGGCGAAGAACTGTCAATACTGTCAAACTTTATTTGGAAAGAAAATTCCCCATTTTATTACCGCTCTCCGGTAAAGTAACAAAATTACACATCCGACCTTATTCATCTGACGTCGAGATATATGAATGTAGATGAAGCAAAAGGCGTATGTCAGGACTGTAACAAATGGAGATCTGTAATCTCCGCCTACCCCTCCGGAATACAAACGTGAAGTGTATACGCCCAAACCCCGTGTACAAGAAATCCTTTCATTACTTTATAATTATTCATTGTATAACATCAGTATCCTTTTACGGACTTACGCAGACCGGCTTAGAGGACAGAGATTTATAAAAGCGAATAATAACACGGCGCCGGTCAGACCCGTTTCAAATATCAAATTAAATTTTATGTTACGAAAATTTTAGTCGCCAAAATGTTGTTTAGGCAAATCCCCGGCTTAATTAAGTATAACACTGTATGTAAGTGTACTAATCTATGTAAACATTCGGTGTATCCTGAGCCATGTTACAAAGGAACTATCTAATACCACAGTTAAACCCTAAAAAAATTTTACTCAAACACAACTAGACTAAAGTGGCTATCTCTTTTCCACCAAAATGTATGGAAAATGATGTACTTTTGGTTCCAAACTGTCACTTTTACTACTAATTTGACAGTTTGGATCTAGATATATCATGATACGCAGTCAGCGACAGAAGATATTGTCTCTTGCTCGTTCACTCCTGCATGTTTTTAGTATTGTCGTCTCGTTTTATTGTAAAATAAGACTATGAATCTCGTACTTTTTTTATCTTCATCTTTTGTACAGTCGACGTTTTTGACAACATGCCCATGATTATCTTTGAAAAATATGGAATATTATGATATCGATGGGGAATATGGGCACAGTGCGGTCAAATCCCTATTGGGGAGGAGATTGCACAACGCAAATGGCGGTGGATTGGTCACACGATCCGAAGAGGGAAATCCAACAAGGCGAGCATCGCGTTCGAATGGCAGCCTGGGGGAGGTCGACGCATGGACGCCCCGTGCACACGTGGCGGCGCTCCGTCGCCGGCGAGCTGAGAGCGCGAGGGCTGAGCTGGTCCGATGCCAGAGCAGTCGCAGAGGACAGGACGGCGTGGTGCCATATTGTAAAGTCCCTTTGTACCACTGGGTTACCATAGGACTTAAGTAAGTAATTTGTAACATTTACTATAACATTATGGTAATGCAATAAAGATATTGAGTATATATAAGATGGGGAATTTTCTTGACGTTTTTACGTGAAATTTTCGGGCGGAGAAGTGTCATTACTGTCATACTTTCCAAACAAAGTTTCCAATTAGGTAATAAATAACATTAGAATTAAATATTATAAATAAAAATTGGCATTATTAAATTATAAACTCCAGTTTTAAAAATTTGTAGAACATGATATCGGTTTGACGGTAAAGGTGCTATTCTGAAGGGCGCTGCTGGTTGTAACTGCAGCTGCCGTGGTGATGGAAACTCATTTAAAAAGAAAACATAGAAACCAACCGTACATTGCATTGCACTGCATTCAACGTGGAAGAAAACTGATGCTTGTTTCGCTTAACCAAAAAACGCACCATTGGATAACCCATTTACCCTCAGCAACTTGGATCCCGTGGGAGCCGCCGTTGTTGCCGAGCCTCGCTGTGAAAATAGCATCTTAAAGGGAAGGGAAAAGCGGTGACGATTCGCTCCTGAATCGATACGTGTGATAGGACCCTTATCCTTATTCGTAACTAAGCTCCCTCACTAACAGGACGACAGGTTTTCAGCGGGTAACACGGTAAATATGACTCAGCACACAAACTAACACCCACCACCGTCTTGTATGTATAAATATATATAATTATGTAGAAATAACTAACAAATCTCCGCGGCTCCGTACGTGTGAATGTGTTCGTTTTACAACATCAGTTTCCCTACTCATGCATGTTTTTTACCTACATGTAAATCTTCCTTTACTCTATTTATTTAACAAAATGCATTTTTGTGTAGTACCTAAAGCATACATTATGAACGAACAGCTAGAACCTACTTTATTGTATTATAGCTGACCCGGCAAACGTTGTTTCCCAAATATACATTATTAACAGTATTTCCTTGCTCGTCTATGTACCTTCCTCTAAAACCGCATCAAAATCCACTGTGTAATTTTAAAGATCCGCTGTCTGTCAAAAGTATGCTTCTATCTTTAAAACTTCGCAACGGATTTTAATGCGGTTTCTTTTAATAGTACTGAGTGATTTCAGAGGAAGATTTATATGTATATTACCTGCATAATATAGTAGAGAAACAGTACCTAATGAGCAAGTGTGTTCCATCGTAGACCACACACATCGCTACTTAACATCAGGCAGGATGGTGGTCAAACGCTTGTTCATAGTGATAAAAAAAAGGAAGCTACTTTGTTTTATACTATACTAGCGGTCCGCCGAGACTTCGCACGAGTGTAGTGCTGAAACTAAGTATTCCTCTACTATATTACGCACGTAGTACACATATAAACCTTCCTCTAATATCACTCAGTACTACTATTAAAAGAAACCGCATTACATTCAAACCGTTGCGAATTTTTAAAGATAGAAGCATACATAGGGACAGACAGCGAGACGCAAGATTGTTTTGTTGTTCGATATACCGATATAGCTATAGTGATGAACGAAAGGAAATACTTTTAGGGTGGGTTTGTATTTCTTTTTTACTAACTTGGTCTGTAATTACTTACCACGCCTCCGCAATTTACGAAAAAAGTACAGCGTTATTAGAAATGAAATAAATATATTGAGTATTGAAATGTTTCTGTCACAGTCGCACTGGAGGATAAGAATTATGAGCGTAAGAATGGGATAGATGGAAGAAAAAAAATGTTTTTTTTATATCCCAATTCCCCGATGTATAAATGTTAAATAAAGTTCACAGAAAAAGTTATAATTATAAAATATCAATAGCTAGATGAACCCAAATGTCTATACCAGGAACACGGAAATAAAGATGGCAATATCATATCTATTTACGCCGCTCTGAGCCGTGTGGTTACGGCGAATAGAATACATGTGTCACCTCACCCCAACTTTTCCCGTCTTGGGGGTTGTAAAAGGCGGCCGAAGGACTCTCTCCAGAGGACGGACAGCAACGCTCTCTGTGAGTTACTAGCTGACATTACTGCAATCGCCAACCCGCCTGCCAAGCGTGGCGGTTACTGGCATTTCCCCCCAAATGATCATGGAAATCATTAGGGGAGGCCGTCGTTCAGCATTGGCTGATGATCGCATTTAGAAACAAGCGAGAATTGGTTATATGTGTAGATAAGTATAAGTTCCCCTGCTGCCGCCCAGCACCGCAAAGCGCAAAAGAAAGGGGGGCTAAAATAGTCCCCCTCGCGTCTCAGGACGCAGTTCGAGGGTGACACCGGTGCGTTCTTTGGAGATCCCGGAGTCACCAGTCATGCACCGCCCATGGCCACCGGAAGGGTTTTAATCGATGTGGGTCCGATAAAACCCAGTCCCTCCCCTGGACGGCGATAAAGGATTTTTCCCGAAATCAAATAAAAAAGGTAAGTTGTCGTGAAGGGAAGGAAAATATGTGATACTATGTAGATATCTCTTGTGCCTTGGGGAGACATTGCAGTTGGATAGAAACAACTTCGAGGACGAGGTAAACAGAAGAATCCGGCAGAGTTGGGAAGTTACGTCGAGTCTTAGCATCAGCGATCTCACAGTGCCTGAAGACAAAAGTCTTGAATCAGTGTGTCCTGCACGGAGCTGAGACGTGGACACTGACGGCTCGGCTAGAGCCCACGAGCTCAAAGTCGCACAGCGTGCTATGGAAAGGGCTATACTCGGCATTTCTCTATCGTTCATTCAGTGACGAAAAGAGACAAATGCGCCTAAGCGTTAATTAAGCATTGTTGTGGAAGTGCTTCAGATTTGCGGCGCAGGATTATAAATGGGTTTTTGTAAATGATAAAAATATAAAATAATACCTCCGCCACATCCCACCCTTTTGTAATTCCCGGGACACTTGATAAGGAAAACACCCCCGGGTCATCAAAAGTATTTATTAACCCAACATGTTAGGGAGTGGCAAAAAAAAATTACTAAATTGAACAATTTCAAAATGAAACCAACAACCAACCCACTTTCATAATATAAATCATAATAACACTAAATCTTCGAAACATTTCTCATAAAAAAGGAAGATACGATGTTCATTTGTTACGTCGTTAACTTTTTTTCTTCTTATTTAAAAAAAAGCTACAACTCCCAAGCACACACTCACTTAAGCTTAACAGCGAACTTGGCAAATTACGCAGAGATAAAATTCTGTTTATTGCCTCCAGTAATACTTAAGATTTACTTAGCAAAGAAGTTTCTAGCTTCTGCGTGCCTCTTTGCGAATGTTGGAACATTGCACAACTTTGTTGTTTTTTTTTTTCCTTTCTTTTTTTCTTTCTTGGCCGACCTCTTATCAAAATGGCCAGTAGCTTTTTTATAGTAAGTAGGTACTACATACTTTTTACATCTTTCTTTTATAAAAACATACTGAAAAAAACTGTTTTTTTGATAATAGTGTCCTTATTTTGCAGTACGCTAGGATATAGTGCGGCTGACGATCTTTTCGGCGGTGTGAACTAAAACTATTGTCACATTACTTTTTCTTTCTTTACTTTATGAAAAAATCATACAGTCAGTGTCCAGTTGTCGGACTTGTAACCGGGA
>SJJU01019541.1:0-11920 GCA_012932125.1 Conopomorpha cramerella
ATCATCATCATCATCAGCCCATACTTGGCCACTGCTGGACATAGGCCTCTCCAATTGCACGCCACTGTGATCTGTTTTCGGCTTCTCGCATTCAGCTTCTGCCAGCCATCTTGCGTAGATCATCAGTCCACCTTGCCTGAGGGCGTCCTACACTCCGTTTGCCGAGACGCGGTCTTCACTCGAGAACTCGTTTTACCCTACGGTCATCGGTTCTACGGCTAATATGGCCAGCCCACTGCCACTTCAGCTTCTGTACTACACTCACCAATAGATGCAGAAAATACACTGAGTGCAAGATCTAAATATCCGTAAAATCTAACTGATTTTCATGGACAAGGAAGGAAATAATTCGCATGTATGTTGCAAATGCAAAGATAGCCTGCTTCATCTGATATATATTTAGTTTTGTCTCTTCGTTTATGCATATATAATATACGAGGGTGATGCCAAAAGAAATTACATACTCAAAAGTTACCGACTTTATTCTTTATTACAGCTATCTATTTTTTTGAAGTAGTCACCGTAAACACGTATACACTTTTCCATCCGTTTAAACCACTTAGAACTAAACCACTTATACATTGATAGGACTGGACAATGTCTGTCGCATTCACTAGTATATATTAAAAAAAAATATTTTGGGCCGACACACAAAATCCGGAAAATTCGGGTATTTTGTTAATTTCTAATGGTACTGACCGACTAATCGCAATCGCCCTCTCCGGCTTCATCCGGGTTTTATTCCAGTACTGAAATATTAGAACAGAAACTTATTTAAGAGACTAGAAAAAAGGACGTTACTCAATTCAGCCGTACATTAGACATGTGCTTTGTGTTTATATTTGTCGGCGGATAACTTCATCGTTCATAAACCGATTTTAAAGGTGGTCCCATGACACGGACATCAGAATTTGTGGATGACAAACCAGATAAATCGAGAGGAACTTTAAAAAATTGTAGGGGCGTTTAGTAGTAGTTACCCCTACATTTTTTAAAATGCAAACCGCCATCTACCAGTACCTACGTACTGGTATAGTTCGTGTATTTCATGAATGCGCGCGGGCCTTAGATGTGTGTCGTGGCAGTTTTGTTCGTTTGAACTGTCAACTAGCGTGTCCATATACGACTCACACATATAAGGCCCGCGCGCATTCATGAAATGCACGAACTATATATGTCGGTTTGCTTTGTTGATGTGTAGGTAGATGTCAGTTTGTTAGAAGTCGGTTCTTTTCTGTTTGAAATTATTTATAATACTATTTAAGGGAACAAAAGGTTCAACATAAAGAAGTAGGCATTTTTGTAAGATTTCGAGAAGTGTTCTGATTTTGATGTTTCACATTTTGATCTGGGAAAGGTTCCATTTAAAATTCTCTTTCTGTGTTTGACAGATGGGGTATTGCAAAATACTTATTTATTTTTATCACAGATGTACTAGTAGGTATGTTAACGTGTAAGACATAATATAGGTATCTTTTATAATTAAAATAAGTCAAAATAAAATAAATTTAAGCTTTACCGCGTGTGAAACCACAGGGAGTCCCCTAGTATTACGATAAATTTGGCCACGTAATGACGGATATCTCTTACCCACATTTTCGGAATTCTACGTAATTCCACAGAGAGCTGCACTATACAAACATTAGAGCGTCTGTGGTCCAGTTGTTCGGATACTTGACTTGTAACCGGGAGGTCGCGGGTTCGAGTCCGGCTACTGGACGTGTACCAATGGGACTCTTTTTCAGAGCCTATGTTTGCAAGGCAACGCTCGTACTGTCAAGGACAATGTATAGTAAATAGGTCACTCTGTTTGATTATGAAATGTCGCAATAAACCGCATGTGACGCGACCGCACTTAGGGGTCCGTAATGAAAAAAGTTACCCTCGTTTCTGACCGCACTCCAGAGAGGAATTGTTACTTTTGTCATTTTGTGTTCTTCGATTCTGGTACGTAGGTAAGTAACGTCTTCGGTAAATAATTTTAAGGGTTGGTCTATAGCAATAGTTATAGTTTTAAGTATTATAGACACCATATTTACGACATGTGTACAAAAGGGTGCCGTGTCGACCATTTATTTATTTGATTAAGAAAAAAAATACACTCTGCGCCTTATATTTCACAAATCGTGGTAAGTACAGTCACTTCCTAAGGTAATGCCAGTGCGCAGTGCAGCGCAATTACTGCTCTTTCTTCAATACCCTTCAATTCCATTTAAAAGGAAATATCGACATCTCAATTTTTATTTATTACTTATTCTCGCCGCGACTCAATTATCTCGATAAAAAACCTAAATTGACACTACCACAATTAATTATCATATAAATAAAAAGCGACCCGCAATTCAATATATTCTGCATGTATTAGGTACACATACAAACTTTCCTCGTGAATCACTATATATATATATATATAAAATACGCATCAAAAACTGTTGTAATTTTCATGATTAAAACATACAGTCAGTGCCTCTCCCTATCCCTCTTTGGGATTAAAGGCGTGAGTGTATTTATTTTATTTTTTTTATATGCATGAGTTTTGTAAATCTAATTATATCATTGTATCCTTACAATGTAGATACGGCACTGTTGTTGTTAGCAATAACAACATCGACTGATAAGAAATCTGTAAGTAACTAGTGAAAGCAACAGACGTAATGTTGTCATGTCTGAACTTTGTACAACAATTTCGAATTAGTACAATTAAACGTGCAATTTTTTTGTTTTTCAGACTTCAAAAAGGGTGTCTTTTTATATTTGTGTGTCGATAACTTCATCATTGATGAACTGATTTTCATGTTTTTTTTTATTGTTGGAAATGAGATATTTCCATGCTGGTCCCATGATAAGGAATCATTCATAACGGCAAACCCGATAAATCGAGGGGAACTTTAAAAAACTTGGTCGGGCGCGTAGTTCTGGCTGAAGTTTTCTAGATTAGTTAGAACAACAAAAAATACTCAAGGAAATTAATCCAACACTTTTTCGATTTTTGGGCTGAGCAACATTTTTTGCGGATTAGTTTTATATAGGTATGTATAAAACCATACGGAACCTTGTAAATTTAGTAAGTATCTCCATGCCCACATGTTGCGGCACGAAACAGCCTCCTTACTAAAATTATAGCGGTGTAAAAGAAAACAGTATTCCCAACATAACGTTCGAACTTGTTGGGAATACTGTTACCGTTGAAACTTATTGTGTCCCCTTTAGTACTAAACTAAATAAATTATATACCAAAGTTTAAGACGCAACTTGCCTAGAGGACATTAGAAAAGGTCGTTTCAGGAAGTAATTAAGACTTTAAAACTTTTATGAAGTTTTTAATGGGTAGTTTACTGAGAACAAACAGTTTTTGTGTCCTTACAATGTCTTTTAATGTACTCGGAATGTACACATGTGTTACAAATATAGTACAAAATTAGTATATAATTTAAGTTATAATTAGTATATATGTTAAGAAGCGATGTGGTCTACGATGGTGCACATTTCGTCATTAGGTATTTACCCGCAACTTGAAGAACTTCAGATCTCACTTAGTTAAAATTAAAACTTAACTTTTAGTTTTTTCCTAACAAACTTAATCGTATTTTAGTGTATAAGCTAACAACTTGAATATTAGTCATTGGTATATCATTGTTATTTTGTACATCCTGAAAACCTATCTGCAGCTTTATCTGCACCTATTCCATGCTATCAGATCCATGGCAATGGGAAGTGTCTTTTAAAATCAAGTTATTGGCTATTTTAATTTTGCTATGACACTTGCGATGTTTGTTGCGCATCGCAAAGTTTTGAGCCATCTTTATTTGTTCGTTTTAAAATATAGTCATAACCAGCTTTATGCAGAAGTACTCCTTCCCTCTGTGCTCGATGTATTTGAAAAAATAGTAGGTTTTTGACTAGAAGATGCAACTGAAGAACGATGAAGACGAGAACTTATGTGTAATTGACCTATTACTAAATATACCTACTACTATCTAAAATAAAAAACAAAAACATCTGTTAGCTATTACTTTTAATGGAACGTGACTTGTTTCATACTCCTTGGAATCCTATTTGAATTTTGTACTGAACACGTACTTACCTACTATTAAACGTGTTTCAGACCAATTAAAACTATTCTTAAAAAAAACATATCTTGGCGTAACGTGGTTCGTCGGGCCATCTAGTTATTTAATTCCTTCTAAAAGCTCAATTGTTTCCTCAATAGACATCCTTTTTTTCTTCAATACACAATTATAAACTCAGTACTTTAGTATCATCTAGGGAGAGCTAGGGGTTTTTTTTTAATCCCCGACGCAAAATCGTCGGGATGTTATAAATTTGACATGTCACTGTGTGTATGTGTCTGTCTGAGGCATCGTAGCTCCCAAACGGATAAGTTTTTTTCTTTGAAATCTGATTTCATATATATAGATATATTTGATCGATATTTGTTCACCCACTCAAAAGTTATGGAGGTAAAAAAAAAATAACTTGAACAAATATCCAGCAGTGGACAAGTATGGGCTGATGATGATGATGATATATTATGTCCAAATGGGGTATCAAATGAAAGAGCACGACACGTTTATTAGAATCTGTAGCCGATTTTAATTGTTCTAACACAAAACATTTAAAATCGGATGTTTTTAAAAAATTGCAATTTAATTTGTATCTATTATTACTTTTAAAACACAAACATTGACATGAAACTCAAACTCAGATCCACTTCTCTCAGATTATAATCATCTCTCGGATCTTCCTTGAATCCGAACATAGATAACCAAGTATAAATAATTATAAATAGATCTAATTGCCATTGTTGCAATCTATATGATTTCAAAAGTTCGTTATATTACAGAGTCCTTTTTTGTAGTGCTTTATTTCATCTCAGCATAGTTTTGCAAGTTTTGAACAAATACGATTCGAGCAGAACAATCTCGATAACAGATCTAAACCTTTATAATTTCAAAACAAAGCGATATAGACTTTTTACAGAGTTATATTAAAACTGCCCGGACTTAAAATATTCTATTCGTCTTGGATCTTCCAAAATATCACAATTATGTGGAGGTTTGACTGTGACATGTATTTTAATCCTGCTGAGTCAAACGCTTTTTGCCGACCATCGATGTTCCACAAATATTGAATGAAATATCCTGTTCCGAGATACTATCGTAATTTGTTCGTGTTGTAATTTGAAGTTACTGTATTTCTTTCGTGACATAACTGACGCCTTGAGTAATATTATTCGAGTAATGATATCATTAGGCTATAAATACCTGATTATATCCGATGCATTTACCTTTTCCCCGACTAATCCTGTTTGTCAAACTAGAAGGAAATAAGGGGGTGCCATGTCACAAAAGTTTTGGCCAACTCGGCGTGGAGTTTGTATATTTGTGTTCAAAATACACATATTGCCATCTAGCGGACTTATCGCGAAATATTGGCGTCTAAGGAGTTGTTCACAGTGCTACGCTACTTGTACTTAGTGTTGTGAACAGACCCTTAATCAACCATTCGTCAACCTGTAGCGCTGTGATGTCGCGACGGCGCTGTTCTTTGACATAAACTGCTAATTTACGTCACCGAATAGTAAACAACACGTAATTGCAATATTGTCCCAAAATGTAAAAATGTAAATATACACACATCAAAAGTGTCTAGGGATCAAGTACATTTTGGAAGATTGCAATCAAGAATATATTTTACAATAACTGAATTCATTCATAATTTATTCAAAATGTGGTGATAAGTCGTTGATACAGGCATAGGGTATTAGGTAGGAGACCAATCCAGAATATTAGATTTGATTGAAATAAATTTGATTTTTTAGAGCTAAATGTTCATGATCCCTAGACACTTTTGATGTGGAAGCGTGAAACCGTGAAAATTTATACATAAATGTCATTATTGATTATTTTGTAAAGTTTTGTTAATGAAAAAAATGTTCATATGGATGAGCTCAACAACTTTTCTAAGACGGGTCCTTTTTACAAGCAATAGAGCAATCTACACCACATTACGCTTGGTCGGCCGTTCTCTTAGGTGCAACATTTTTCGTTATATGACGCATAAATAATAATTAACTTACTGCCTATTAGACACATGTATAACAAGAATGTTGGTTGTGTCCTCCCTCAATGGAGAGTGATATTTCCGCACGACTTGATATTCTGAACCCGTCACAAACTTTCTACATTACGACGTCGCAAGTTCACACAATAGTTCACAGAAGCTCACGGAGGTTCAATATGGCTCATAAATGTTATTTACAACTTTACGCTGTAAGTTTTCTGCACCGTTGCATTCTGCGTACCTAGTGTGTAGTGTATCAGGGTTCCCCTTATTGTAAGAGCATGAGACCCAGGGGAACCCGAACAAAGAAAACTAAAAAAAAACAACTAGTTGGTTGTTGCCTCTTTAATAATTAAATTGTATATTACCATGTAAAACTACAAGGATCTCAGGGTCAGGGCATGGGTTACTGCTTCCTTTTTTTCCACTTGGACGTGGGCGACTCACTCCTGACGGCAGCGCAGTGGACCGGAGAGTGGGAGCACCCACCCAGCTTACTAGTGTGGAACGCACTCACGGAGCAATCCCGTAGTATATACGAAAGAACCTCCACGTAGTAGACGTCCAAATGAAGTAGAAAACCGCCAGTCGAAGAAGAAAAAAAACCGTGGACGACGAGAAGAAAAAAATCGTAGTGTAGATAAAAGTAGAAAAACGTAGAGCAGAAAAAACCTCCCAGCCCACACCAAACCTTCACCCGTAAAAGATGAAAAACGCCTTCAAGGTCAAGGTCACAGGTGTTTTACCGTTTTGCCACAACACGAAGCTAGAATTAAAAGGGACGGATAGAAAAATTGATAAGAACAGATCTAAAGTTTCAGCAACTTGAAAAAACCAACCACAATTACCGGACGAGTATATATTTATATCTTAAAATGGCCTTGATTATGTAAATACTTATTTACGACTAATTGTGTCCGCGACTCCGTCCGCTTAGAATAGTGTCTTCGGGCAGCAGATTTAAATACGAGGGTGGATTGAAAAGTTCTCGGCCTAGGCCACATCCGGAGTTGTTTAAAAAAATGTATTTTTTTTAACCATTTCCCGCTCATTATTCATGCGAAGTTTAAAAAATTTTCAATTATTAGGCGATATTATATGAACTTTATCAAACAATCCGACGTAATTTCTTGAAATGGATCAAATTGAGCAGCGTGCCGTGATCAAGTACCTCCATAAGAAGGGGTTATCAACGAAGGGCATCTATGATGATTTGGTCAATACATTAGGGGATTCTGCTCTCTCATATTCAAGTGTGAAAAAATGGTTAGCTGAATTTAAGCATGGTAGAGAAAGTGTCAAAGACGAACCTCGCTCAGGAAGGCCTTCAACGTCCACTACTGACGAAAATAAAGAAAATATTCTCGATCTAGTAATGAAAGACCGGCAGGTTAAAAATTAGAGAGATAGCAGAGATTGCAGGCATCTCTTATGAACGGACACAAAACGTCATATTCAACGAATTGGGTTTCCACAAGGTGTCAGCGAGGTGGGTCCCGCGACTGCTTTCAGCCGAACAGAAACGAACGCGAATGACAATGTCTCGCGACTGTTTAGACCTATTTGAAGCCGATCCGGATGATTTTTTCAATCGTTTTGTAACTATGGACGAAACCTGGGTTCATCACAATACGCCGGAGACAAAACAACCGTCAAAACAATGGAGAAGACCCGGTTCCCCCCCCCCCCCCCCCTAAAATGGCCAAGTCGATTTTGTCGGCTAATAAGGTGGCTTCAGTGTTCTGGGACTCGAAGGGCGTGATTATGGTAGATTACCTTGAAAAGGGTCAGAGTATAAACTCTGACTACTACTGCACTACGTAGTTTACGTGAGGAATTAAAGGAAAAACGCCCCGGGATGCTCCGAAAGAAAGTTATTTTTCACCAAGATAACGCCCGTGTTCACACTTCCGTGCAATTAATGGCTCAAATCCATGACTGTGGCTTGTGTATGTTTTTGTTTTCTTAGGTAGGCCGAGAACTTTTCAATCCACCCTCGTATTTAAGCTGTGATCGTACAAATACGATACATTCGTACTTTCTCATTCTGCGATAGTAGTTAGTCAGTAATCGCGTGAAACCGCGACTGGGAGATTACCAACTTAATGCAAAAGTAAATCCACCATTATAATTTTATAAGAATGATAACGATATGCAAATACAATGAGAACTAAGATAAATTATCTACTTAAGAACGAGCCTTATTAACCTTTGAAGATCAGAAACGAAATCTACAACAAAAGAAACTAAAAGATATCGATCTGCAAATCTCCACTAACATCTCCATTAGAACACCTCACATTAGGAATTTTAATGGTGAAAATGTTCACCTAATAAAGGTGAAAATGTGACTTCGACAGTTTAATTTACATACAGCAACATTTATGAGCATAACATTTTTATATTTTACCAACGAACTTTATAGGACCAAGTGATTCCCGGAAAATTTTTGTGGTTACATTAGCCTAGTGTTTTTTTTTGTATCAATATTCAATGTAGGTAGAAATTTACCTTGTTGCATAGAAGAGATATAAAAAAAGAGCAAATAACAAATTGTTCCGCATCAGGATTCCAACCCGGTGCATCCACTTTGACGTACTATCTACTACTATCGGGGATCGCAAGAATCCTGTCAAATAATCCATCTGTATTGTAATGTAAGTAATACAGTTTAATTTAAGATCTTCCGGGAATTTTACATGTCCTGAAGGAATTTGGAGATACAGGTACCCAGTCTAGCATGGACCTCCAGAACACTGACAAAACTATCTACAAAAAAATGTCAATGCGATGCGTTCATCCGTCTTGGTATTGTCGTTTTTTGACGATCCTACGGAAACCAAATTGGATTCCGTTATAAAAGATAGCCTTAATGTTATTCCAGTGCCAATTTCATCAAAATCTGTCCAGTTGTTTTGACGTGATTCGCGGATAAAAAACAGACAGAATTTTGAAATTCGGCTTCGGTAGTAGTTAAATTGACAAACTCTCCTGTTTTCCTCGTAAAAAGAATGAATGTACAGGTTTGGACCCCGAACTGCTTTCGTCTCGCTTTTTCATAATAAACACGCATACGCTACAAACATAAACACTAGTTACCATTTATGATTCCTAAATCCGTGTTTAGAGTATTGCGCATTATACGTACCACTAAATATAAATAAATATGATTCAGTTTTGGCAGACGACGAGGTTCAAAGTGCAGGTTGTTGATATGCCAAAGTTTACTAAAGGAGAAAGTACAGGCAAAAATTTCAACTCTTATATCAAGAGCATTTAATTGTGATACCACCCAGCTGATGTACGCATTAAACCTTAGTGCGTAAAGTCGTGATGAAAATCGGCATGAGATTTTCTCCTGTATTAGGATCAAAGGCTTTGTATATTTAAAATGTTCCGAATGACTGAGTGAACATGTTCGGCACGTGACTCAGTAATTTCTTTTTTCACGTTTTCCCTCTCTTATTACGGATTTAAATCTCGAGCGCCCCGGCTGCGTTCAAATAAGAGGATATAGCACATACTAGACATATTCAGGTATACACCTACATGTGCTAGGTACACTTATAGATAATTATTTTGTCGCAGTTAAACATAAAATTTCTTCAAAGTTGTATATTATGTACATTATACATGTAAAATACTGGTTGCTTAATTTTTAGTCTAATATTTCAACGTGAACAAAATACAATTTACATAAATATATTATATACGTAATATATACATTGCATGCTTGTCTTCCATAGAGATTACAGATATCCATTTGTAACGGTCCTGTATACTATAATTTACAGTGTTATTAATATGACAAATTATCCAAGTTGGGAAAGAAATCGTCACTTAGCGCCACCTTATATCACATCCACGGGAACCCTTTGTTTTGAGTTAACTAATGTGAAATAAGGCTCAAAACCAGTGTCTACTGCTCAAAATAATATGTATATAGAAATATCAATGATGAAAGACATCAACAGCCCATATTGCACTGCTGGACATATACATAGACCTAATCTAATATGAAACCTTAACGACAGAACAAAAACAATGCCGAATAACAGACTTGAAAATAATTCCGCAAAGTTTTTCAACTCGTCGGTAGTTGAGGCAAACACATAAATTGTTACCGAAGAAGAATCTTTAGTTTTCGGGACGAATTTGATTTCGCATTGGACATTATTCTTACACTGCATACATTAAGGTTTAGAATCGATTGTCAGTTTGAGGGATTGTATCAGCTTGGCATATTCTGAAACCGACAAAGGCTTTATTTGTTGCCTTTTAGTAAGAGCAAGATAATATATGAAAGGTCGGTTGGTGATATTTTCTCGCATCTGCATCAATAATATGTCTAATGTAAAGTGGTTCCTTTGTTTCGATAAGTATGTTGTACCAGAGATATTGGTATTCAATGCCAGGTATGTCGTAATAATATCTCATATCGTCTTGTCTTACGGTTAAGGTTCCGAAACCTCGTCAAAATAGCGTGCAAAAAGCTTACCGCAATCAGAGGTTTGTACCACGCCAAGCCAGAGAGAGAGAGAAAGAAGAGAGAGAATCTAACGATTCTTTATTATTTGGGAGTCTATTAGAATTCAGCAGTGAAATCTCCTCACCTCTTCTTAGCAGGTCACCTAGCGAGTCCAAGTACCGGGGTATCCTTTTATGACCCGGTATGAGAGTATTCAGGGTTCTCCGCCGACTCGCGGAGGACCCTGCCTAGCTGCAGCGACTGCGATATATTATATAACATAAACTAACATTAAATAGCTAATCAAATATTAGCTATAAAGAAAACCTTACCAAAAAATCATCTCTACATACAAAGTGGCAATCAGCTGATCGCAGCATTTCTTTTCTTTTGACAGAAATTTCCATGGAGAATGTTGTTTAGTATCATGAGACCCCCTGTCACTTTGGGTTAAATACGCTCGGTGAACCGTGGGCATTTGCCTATTAAGCAAGTGCCTCTGCCTACCCCGCTTTGGGATTAAAAGGCGTGAAGTGTATTTATTTTAATTTCATATATTTCTATGTGTGAATGTGGTTAGTGCACTCTGTTTTCGCTGATAAGCTGTGTATGGGCTTTTGTAGGTAACCGTTCGAACGCTGAACGATATCTGTTCAAATCAATGAAGTGTTTCGGCAGACAGGCGTAATCATATTATTATAAAATCCAAGAGGAATTTATAAATAAATAAATTATCATGGAAGATGCAAGAATGTAATATCAGGCAGATTGGTCGTCCTAGCAGGCATACAAAGACAGACCCCTCTGGAAGAGAGGCGGAATTTTATTTAATATATTATTATAGCTATGTAAATAAATAAAAAATAAATACACTTCACGCCTTTAATCCCAAAGAGGGGTAGGCAGAGGCACTTGCTAAAGCAAGTACCCACGATTCACAAAGCGTATTTAACCCAACGTGACAGGGGGTGAGCCCATCGCCGTTATAGGGTTCACACACCTTGTGGTGTGCGGGTTTCATCACGATGTTGTCCTTCACCGTACGAGCGTTGCGTTGTGTACATAGCTCTGAAAAAGAGTCCCATTGGTACACGTCCAGTAGCCGGACTCGAACCCGGGACCTCCCGGTTACAAGTCAAGTGTCCGACCAACTGGACCACAGACGCTTCCACGCGGACAATAAGAAAAGGACAAATGACATGTACATACATACATACATACATTTCACGCCTGTCTCCCAGAGGGGTAGGCAGAGACTACAGATCTCCATTTGTCACGGTCCTGACATACCCGTTTCGCTTCATCTACATTCATACATCTTTTCATACATGACCTCCGGTTTCGAGTACTTTTCACGCCACCTTCCGCAAGGACATCACCAATCTGGTC
>SJJU01019544.1:0-10366 GCA_012932125.1 Conopomorpha cramerella
CTTCCAATACACGGGGTACAAAGGCAACTTATTGTGGCAAAACAAATGTTTGCCGGGGCAGCTAGTATAACTATAAAAAAAAGAACAGACTTCAACCGTACTATTTTGATGCCTCTACGATTTTTCAAACTTTTCCTCTCTGGTCTGTCATCATCAAACCAGGATTTCTTTAACATGGTTTGATCACCTTTGAAGTATTTCTTTCGAACGACGAATTCAACCGCGAACAAACATAAAAAAGCGTTTAAAGCAAATTTGATGATCAGTTTTTATAAAACCGATTAGCAACAATAACAGGTTATTTGTTGTTACGTCATTTCTTACTGGTAAAGATACGTACAATAATTATGTAATTTAGATTTTTTAAAACTGATTTGCTAAACATATTGATTTCTGGGCAACTTCTATACTGATTGGATCCTATTTTTTTAAACACAGTGAATAAACGTTTGATCACCATCCTGCTTGATGTTAAGCAGCTATATGGTACTGCTGAACATAGGCCTCTGCGAATACACGCCACTGTGATTTGTTTTTTTTCTTCTTCTCGTATCCACGTTATAAGATATGTTAATATATAATAATACATTTTATTACATAAATAAGTATAAACATTTTTATGTTTTAGTAATAAGGCAGAATCAGTCCAAAGATTAACTGACTGTGTGTTGTGTTGTGTTGGTTGGCAAACGATTTTATATCGAAATACGCACGGGATTAAAAAAAAACGAACCACCACGAGGTAAATTCTCATGAAGCATTACGAACAGCCCCATTTTACGGTACCCAAATAGTGGTGATTTCCCCACGTAACACTCACTCTTATCTTACTCCCAAGTTAACATAATAAAGGAATAACCAAAACATGACTCACCAGAGGATAAACCTATGCACAGAATGTACGCGGCCGCGGCCACACTAGCCAATGTTTTCCTCATGTCTGACACTCGGCTATCGTCTGTGTTTTTTTTTATTACAATTAACCTTTTTATATACTACAGCATGTATTATCACTGTTAGTATAACACCGGTTCTCAACATTAAACTGTGCAGTTTATTTTTTCTTTTGTAGAATTATTTTTTTATGTTTGCGCTGAGGTTATTATCCTCTTAACTATACATACATACCTATGGCTATACGAATATAAAACTCAAAGACCTGATTGAAAGAGATTCATCACTGACTCATCCCCGCCTAGCCCAAACCCCTGGCTCTCGAAAGCTAAAATTTTACACATGGTGTTTTTGTCATGTTTACGCACAATAAGAAAGGATTTCAAGGAAGTCAAAGGCAACTCCAGAGTGGCTACTAAATACTAGTGTTAAAGAGAAATTCTAATTTTATGGTAGAAATATTCCCTGATCAACCCGTTCGAGACCCTATTACTAAGACTGCATGTTCTACTGTCATCA
Source organism: Conopomorpha cramerella (assembly GCA_012932125.1). Classification (NCBI taxonomy): domain Eukaryota; kingdom Metazoa; phylum Arthropoda; class Insecta; order Lepidoptera; family Gracillariidae; genus Conopomorpha; species Conopomorpha cramerella. The sequence continues at coordinate 1,414 of SJJU01019544.1, forward strand.
GACTGTATCTTATGGATCGTAATTAGACCGGTAATATCTTCATAGATGACGATATTAAATCTATAATTTTCCACTCTGTAATATTACCTATAGGGGGAACACCTAGAGTATGATAGGGACGGTAATTGAACCCGCGACTATTGTCCTAAAGGCAGATCCTCTAACCAGCCAGATAGCTCGGCAGTAGTTTTAGACACACAAGCAAACTTTGAGTATCATTGGCTCACATAGTATGCACTCGTGCACAGGTGTGCACGACTGTTGTTTGTCGTTACAGGCATGGTCACATTGTGTTAAACGCATTTTTTTATACTTTGGTCTTGATTTAAAGTACTTCCCCCGTACCACTGTGGATCATTGTATATGCATTGTTCATAATATTTACTTGTATTTTAATTTACTGTTCATGTCCGTTATTTAATTTCTCGTATTTACTTTGGGTACCGTGAAAGCATTGTTTAGCTGAAAATGTAGGTACTTACTTTATTTATTCCTTGTAAAGACGCCCACTCCTTTTTTCAGTTTTTACATCTTGGATTACACTATTGGAGTAACTAGTACCTACTGATCCCTATGAAAAAAAATAATTTCAATTCAAACAAACAATTCTTTCCTCTTTGCGAGCATATGGTATATGAGCTGGTTTTAATGGCAAATCAATTAATCGGTGCTGTGATTGGTGATTTTTGTGATAAACTGATGATGGTAGTCAGCCAATCACAGAGCGTATCAACAGATTCTATTGAATTGTCAACTTGGTTACGCTAGTAGCCCTTAGCCGCATTATATTTTTGTCTGAATGAAATCCTAGCGTTCCTAAATTATGTGGCATGCATCCTGGGAAAATTAAGAAAAATAAAAAACTGTGCATGTTAAAAAACTGCGGTCGTACGTATTAGTTGAACCTTTGACCAAAATTTAAAATAAAAAATCTGAATATGGGTGGGTAGAAAAAAAACTAAGTAGTACTACATCACTATGCAGTTAAGATTCATTAATAGTATGTACTATTTAATAAATACATTATTATAAAACAAAATCGCCTTCTGCTGTTGTTCCTATGTACGCTTATATCTTTAAATCTACGCAACGGGTTTGCATGCAGTTTTCTTTAATAATACTTACAAACACTGTTAGTAACGGATATTGGTAATGCAACGTTAGCTATACACTAATTTATAGCTTCAGACTATAAAAGTTTTCTATCCAAGAGATTCGCAGAGACAAATAATGTTTAGTTTTCGGGGCTCCATAGTAACAGTGAAAACTGTTAAACCGTAGCTGCACGCGACTGTACAGAACAGTGTTCAGCTTTTGCAAAATAACAGAACATTGATATTACTAAAAAGAAAGGTTAATTTTGTATAGCACCGTTTATTATTTCATAAATTTACAGTTGTTCGCACATATGGCTAATTAACATAATAATTTCAATACCTACAACAAAATATTGTTTGTGGTCTTGTTATACCTACCTTTACATTACACACATTACCTACTTTACAAACAAGTTACAATGATTCGACTTTAGTTTCACACTTATACTTAATGATAATACCAGGTATATTATATAGTATATAAACTATCCACCACGGTTAGCTGAACCGAAATACCTGCACTGTACCCATAGCAGAAATTGATTTTTTTACTTTTGAATAAATACACAGAGGTTGAACATCCAATCCAATGCACGTGTTGAATCCCTCAGTTTATCGCTAAAATATTATGTCGGAGGCGGGGATTCTCAATCGTCATTTGTGCCCATATACTTTTTTTTTTGCCAATATACAATTATTTTATACATATATTTGTGGTACCTATCTTGAACCGTTTCGCAGCGCACGCAAAGAAAGCCCTCAGGAATTAATCATTTCCCCCCTTTTTTTCACATTTACCATTATTTCTTCGCTACTAATAGTTGCAGCGTGACTGTATATGTATAGCCTGAAGTTTTCAACACAAAAAGATTTTTTCAATTCGAACCAGTACTTCCTGAGATTAGCGCATTCAAACAAACAATCTCTTCAGCTTTATAATATTATTATAGATTAAAAAAATATACCTTTAGATTCAGAACGAGCCCGGATCGTAAGATTAATCATGAAACTAAAGCAAGCTGATCGTGTAAATACAAGGGTACTAATATACATGACAATGACAGGTAGGCATACTTTACAGCGATTCCTGTTCCTTTCCTGGGCTTTATTTCCTGGGCTGAGTGACATTCTCGAGTTTCGCTAACGTTTTTTATTTAACGTTACATTTTATACTCTTTGAAAGAGGTATATCTCTCGTAATATTACTTATCATTAAAACAAAAGGGTCAAACAATTAACTACAATACACATTTTTTTAATATCACATATTATCATAAATCCACATGTTATTATAACTGCTCATCAGTCCATAGCTAATTTGCTCAACTGTTTAAATAATGCAAATAAATAAAGCGTGTTTTGAATACAATATCTATGTACATATATTAAATGTCAACGTTTTGATTCAGTTGTGTTTATAATGAAAATAATTACCTGACTTTAAAATGGCAAACAGATAAAAAAATACATTTCAAAGGCTTGTTTACATCGCATTTAAATCGACACAGCCAGTTTATAAGAAACCCTTGAAGATACCACCTCAAGCCCGATATACATTAGACGAAATTTGGGTCCAAGATTGTCTGCAATTTGGAGCCAACATGAAAAACACAGTTGTCTCAATTTGACCATTCGACATATCAATAACAACATTTTTTTTTTTAATTCTTTTTGTTCGCAAATAACTTCGTCGTTCATAAATTGTTTTTCATGGTTGTTTTTGTTGGTAAATAATAATTTCAATAGTATTCCAATGGTACAGGAAACTGGGCTTTATGATGACAGACCAGATAATTCGAACAGATAGATGGAACAACTCGAGCGAAAAACCTCAGCATTATTTTATATACATTATCATCATCAACAGCTACATGACGTCCACTGCTGGACGAGGGCCTTCCCCAATGATTTCCATGATAAATTGGGGGGGATATGTCTATAATCGCCACACTAGGCAGGCGGGTTGGCGAATGTAGTGGTGTCGTGGTTTAACTCTAAACTAAACTTACAGAGAGCGCTGCTGCCCGTCCTCGTTGCCTCGGTCGCCTCTTACGACCTCCAAGACGGGAAAAGTCGGGCTGAGGTGCACTATTCGCCGTCACCGCACGGTTAATAATAGATACAAACTCATTATAGTATAGGTCTAATTAAATAACGCAGACCAGCGGTAGTACGGATTCCTGACTAAAGAAAAGCATTACAGTGGATTCCAGTATTGTATCAATAGTAATACAGGGTACCTCTAATCATCAATCATGATCGAAATGGAGCCAGTATTGATAGATTACTACGCCACATATTAGTACTATACAATACAGTCGCGTTCAATATCCACCATATTGATGTGGACGGTGGCGAAATTATGTACCTTAATGGAGCGGATATTCCTATTTCCATTGCCAATTTCAATGGGACTACAGATACTGTAGGCAAACTATTTAGCACAGAACCTGTGTAGTTAATAGAATGGGTTGATAGGAAATAAATTACCTACAACGGAAATGGTAACTCTTGGAAAACGACCACAACGCATAGATTCCATATTATAGACGGCCGGCAAGGACTAGTGGTCAGGGCATCTGCCTCTAGGACAACGGTCGCGGGTTCGATTCCCGCCACGGACATAATGCTTTAGTGATGAGCTGAGGCATTTGTTGTGTGCGTCTGGGCGTTTTATTTATCTATGTATGTATTTAAAAGTATTTATGTAAGTGTATCAGTCTCTGACACCCATAGTACAGGGTATCCTAGTTTGGGGTCAGGTGACCGTGTGTAAAAAATGTCCCGGCATATTTATTTATTGTTGTCAGCTGAGAAATCCTTAAACGTACAATGACGAACTAAGCAAATTCATATTTTATGCTCTTATTTAGGAATTATCGGCAGTAGGTATTTTAGGTAGCAAGTGCTCGTGATATTTATCTTAATCAATAAAAATGGAGTTAGTAGTTTAACATTATTTGATGTCAATATTAGGGAACGCGCTTGCGACCGGCGTTGATTATTCGTTTTAGTAAAACGCGGAAAGATCCGATGTGATATGCCTATCGCCAGACGAGAAGGAGAAGAGAATTGTGACTGTTTTACAGTTAAAACAACCCTTTTTTATCGTGGAGAACCCCGCCTCTGTGCGGGGACAACCCTAGACTGGACTAGCACGCACTAAAATCCCTCCTGACATCCCCGGTGACAACTCGCGCGTTATTGTCAAGGGTGCCCTTGTCGTACTGGGACTGTAAAATCCCTATAGACATCTATCGCGGGTTCGCCTCATGCTCATAGCATTATGTCAGAAGCGGTACTTTTTATGTGCGTTTGTTTTATTTATATATTTAACCAGGGGCAGCTAGTAACAAACGTTGCTTTTTCAATATACATTATTAACATTATTAAAATATGCTAAACCTTCTTCAAAAATCACTCTATTTCTAAAGAAAACCACATCAAAATCACTTGCGTAGTAGGCCTAAGCACACAAAGGAAGAGACAGCGGGATGTGAATTTGTTATATACTATGTATTGATTGATATTAATTTAAAGTCAGTTTTATCTACCTGGCACCCATATTTTATAGCAGCAGGATAGTAAGTACCTATTATGTAGGTACACACGACTATTTCCTAAAATATTCTTGGATTTCGTGATCTATGTATAAACTTTAATAAAATATCCATACAGACGTTCTATAATTCTGGGATAGGTACAACCACCCACAAATATAGAATGCCGATATTTTTAGCCAATAAATGTGTACACACAGTCTACGCGGCGTCCGGATATGCGTAAAGACTAACCCACGAAAATAATACAGTCAGCCGATGATTTACGGTTTTAATATCCTTGTTTACAGGTACCGCTCGTTACAAAAGCGAACGGCATAAATTCAGCAATTTCAGTGATTTATGATAGGTATTTTTTTACACCTGAAACTGGATCAAAATAGGTACGTTTTTCGGCATTTAATGTTGGATTGTGGTTAGTAATGGCGATGACTATGATAGATGGAAGTACTGCAGTAGAATTCATTAGCTCTTAGAATATACGGCTTGTAATTTTATACTTAAAATAACCTGCTATTTCAAGTGGACCTTATAAATTAGACCACAGAGTCTCTTACACTGGTTTTATTTTTACAATATAACGTAGGATATCCTATATCATATATATTAGGAGTCTCATAAATAAAGCACTATTTGGCGTTGCGTTGAGCCAATAAACCTCAATTCGAAGACATGAAGCCAAAGTTATCTCCGACTTCGGGGTAAGGACGAGAATTTATGTAAATATACACATCAAAAGTGTCTAGGGATCAAAAACATTTTTAGCTCTAAAAAAATCTAATTTATTTAAATCAAACCTAATCTACTGGATTGGTCTCCTACCTGATTCCCCATGCCTGTATCAATGACTTATTATTTATTACTTATTTACCACTTTTTGAATAAATTATGAATTAATTCAGTTTTTGTAAAATATATTCTTGATTGTAATCTTCTAAAATGTACTTGATCCCTAGACACTTTTGATGTGTGTATGTAGATAAGATTTTTGACGTACTTAATTATATACAGTTTTGTTTACAATAATGGTAGTTTATTAAAATTTGTCAAGTATTCGAACTTATAATTCAATTTATTTATTTTGTACGTATCTGAATTGTTTGTTCTGTGCAAATTCAGATAAGTACTAAATAAATAAATTGAATTTCTTAATTTTTTCAACACGTTCGTTTTACTTATAATTTATAATAATCACTAAATAATATTTTTTATTTATGACTTTCGTAGCATTTGATGCGAATAATTTCAGTTACATACTCTTATTATTAGGTATGGATCTATCTATCTACAAAAGGTAGGTAAAATACCGAATAAACACAAAAACGACACTTCAATCTTATCATACTAGGGATTATATTAGCATGCAGCGTATATTTGGACAAAGCAGCCGGTGGCCCGTGGTGAACTGTGTCACAGCAGACGGGATTACATCGCGTCACTCGGCTCCTGGAGTCAGTCCAAGTCAATATAGAGCTGGATAAGCAACAGCGGTGGGATCACTGAAGTTATTATGCAGTGTGCAAGCGACAGGCCAGTGTTCCCTTTTTAAATCCCCGACTTTATATTCTTATTTTTTTTTATACGGATGCATTCGAAAATTAAAATGAAAAGAGGAAAAATTTAAGACACATTTTCTTTAAGGTATATGTTATTTGGTACGGTACACTTAACATGAGTGCATGAAAGTGTTGTTATTATGATTTATGATTGGTGGATGTGAAGAAAATAGGTCGTTCGTTACTCGTTATCATATCCGTAGGTATATTAGAGGTTTGTACTTTTCGAATCTTTGACTCTTGAAAAAACTTTGAAATGGATCTTTTTGTGGCACCTTTATTTTTGTTACGTAGCTTTTTATTCTAATTTGGTTACCAATGTTTTGTAGATCTGTTTTTTGATCATATTGTTTTTTGATCATAGGAAAATATAACTATATAAAATATCGACTTTGAAAGAAGATAAAGAGTTTATCTGTATGACACTTTTTCTTGAAAATATCAGAAAAACCTTCTTAAACTAGGTAGACATAAATTTGTCATTTGCAACAACAACGTGATATTTCAGAATATTTTGTTATTGTGAAAAGAATATCTAATCCTTAATAGATCTAATCAAATTCTTATTTCAACAGTGTGACATTTTTTTATCAATATGATCAAGCGTTTGACCACCGTCTTGCCTGATGTTAAGCAGCAATGTGCTCTACGGTGGAGCACACTTGTTTATTAGGTACCTATACACCCGCGAATTGAACACCTTTAGACTGTACTGCGCAGGAAACACAGACTCCGGCAAGTCATTCCACATCCTGGCGGTTCGCACTATGAAAGTACACGCAAACCGTCTGAGATGACGCGTTGTTTCAGCAAATGAGTGTAATGTTTATTTTATTTAACAATAAAATCGATTTTTGAATGCAGATAGTTACCTATAACATAAACGGAATCGAACCTTCCACCTCCCATGCATGGAAAGCTAAAAGTGTACATTATAAAACAAATCAACACTGCTCCGTGTACCTTAAAGCCCTAACTAAAGCAGAACCTTACAACATTATGCAGCAAAAACAGTATAAATTGAATGAAACGGTTTCCCCATTCCTTACTCCACAACGCGAAACCTCATACATAACTTTTACATTCTGTTCTGAACCTTCGGCATGTTTATGTATTCAGCTGTACTGAATTTCTAATGACAAATTTCTATGCCGCTGTTTGTTGGCAAGACTAATAAAAATGTTGATTCATTTAGTTACCATACATTATTATAATATTTACTATTTTGAACAGAAAAACATATTTTTTTGTCTCTCAGCTTCATTACATAATCTAACACCATAAGCTTGACCAGGTGTATCTCGGCGCGAATGTAATAGAAAATAAGCTTGATATTACCTTTGTTTTGTAAGACATAAAACTTAAATCCAATGTCTGTTGTTGCGCGTTGAGAGAAAATGTGGTATCTTTTCTTTATTCTTCACAATATAACGTACCTATATACATATATATAGGTCACGTTCGTTGCCCAGAGAGGTATGCAGAGCCAACTGTACCTTATTGATCTTTTAGTGACACATGAAGTGTCGACAGAAGTGATAGGCCGACCTTGCGTATAAGTAGTATAGTATAGTAGTGGGTTAGACTAGGTCTGATTTCAGATCTGATTTCGAACTTTGTTTTTGAAAAGGAACAGAGGTAAGAAAAAATTTGTAAACTAAAGGGACCTCTAGATTCCTTCAAAATCTGTGCTTGACTCCGTAAACACGGTATACAAAAAAAATGCCGCAAAGTATAAAACAAATTCGCCTCCCGCTGTCTGTCCCTATGTATGCTTAGATCTTTCAAATTACGCAACGGAATTTGATGCAGTTTTCTCTAGTAGATCATAACAGAGAAAAACTGTTAATAAAATACGAGTATACAAAGTGTAAAAGGACCCCGAACAATGGGGACCTCGAACAAAAATCAATTACAATCCAAATACAAAATGTCATGCACCGAGGCAAAAAGCTGTCTATATTGTATGTAGATAAAAAAATATTTTTCATTTCTCCGCATTCTCGCGATAGTAGAAGTTTTGACGGGTTTCAGCGTTCGACGGGTGCTAGATTAGTAGCTCTAGTTAAAGAATAATATGATGCTAATAAATACGTATAAAAACAGTAAAATAATTACATTTTGGTAAATCTTAACTTTAAATTGCGATTCGGAATTTTTTCCTTGTCAACATAAATTGAACGTGTAATGAAATAAAATAATGTCATGTTTTCTATTTCAGGATAAAGTTGTCATTTTTAATAATCATTCCTTCCCAACTTCAAAGGTTTTTTTCTCTTCCGTCGATTCCGAATAACCTTCACGAAAAAAAAACGTTATTTTAACATGCATTAAGAATACTGACTTAAATGGTCTCTTATCTAGAAGCATTCATTCAGGCATGTCACAAGGAAGCCATATTTCAGCAGAAACTTTCATGAAGCTCTTCATACGAAATTAAATAAAGTTACGAGCGGACTAACTTATCTCGTTCAGCTTTTACTCTATTATTTTATAACTGCTTTAGGCGTTATCAATTTAAAGCCTTTCTGAAAACTATTGTAATGGAACCTATGTTTCGCAAATTATTTTATTAAATAAATACCGTTTTTTGCTACGCAAAGAGTCTCAAGATCCCTTCACTGTACATAGTGGCGAAGCTAGGGGTAAGCCGGTAGTACAAGATAAGCCTATGCCAGGCACATTAACAACTATTTTCAAGGAAATTAAGTAGCGTAGGGACTTATTATAGCTCAAATAA
>SJJU01019547.1:0-15556 GCA_012932125.1 Conopomorpha cramerella
GATAGGGAACGACATTTCTGAAAATATTACTGTTATTGACTTTAAGAAGCATTCAGCAGCAACAAAGGCAAGAAACGGATAACACCAAGCCCCGGTACCACAAAACAAGCATCTAACGAAAGCACAATGTCCATTGCGTTGATGCAACTTCACAACATCGGGTAGAAGCCTTTTAAAGCCGCAATCCAAGCCGAATTGTCATTGTAAACTCTAAAAACGTTTAGTGATACCAGGACCCCAAGTCACCTTGACACGATCGCCGGCAATCATCCAATTGGCGGGTACCGACCACGTAGACATGCACACAACAATATGGCAGCTCTTGACACATGTCAAAGTGGCGTTTAGTGCCCTCTATTGGCAACTTTTATTGTCCCATGCTGATATTAGCCGTAGAACGGTGATGGTGGATGACCGTTGGGGCAAACGTGTTCTGGAGTGGAGACCGCGTCTCGGCACACGGAGTGCAGGACGCCCTCAGGCAAGGTGGACTGATGATGCGCAAGATGGCTGGCAGAAGCTGGATGCGAGAAGCCGAAAACAAATCACAGCAGTGGCGTGCACTGGCTTTTACGACAAGGTAGGCAGTAATCCTCACGGATTGTCTATATGGACTTCAGTGGCCTAACATGATGATGACACTTGTCATTGTTTTGACACCGAGACTGCTAACCTACCTACAATATTTTATGTAATAGGCCCCTGACCACAAACCATGGTTTCCACCATGTCATGCATGGTACATCAAATGTTTCATAAAGCTTTAAACTAAGACAAACGGGAATGGAATCCGCAATCCTTCTCCTAGACACCACTGCCTACTCCCAATACGTCATCACGGAAAACTCTTGATAATAAATAACTTCCAAACTATTGTATTAACAACTACAATACAACAAACAATATTATAGAGATACAAACACAAAACGAATGTATTGTATAGGAGCCTCACTTTATCAGACTAAACCAATAAGACAACAAAACTTCCAACATAGCCTCTATTTATTTATTGCCTTTACTTACATAGTATGATAACGCTCTTCACATCGAAAACTAAAACTCCATACAGCGAGCGCCATCTGTTATCGAGTAGCGGAACCACCACGTGAACAAAACTTGTTACGCGGCAAAACACTAGTGGTGTCGCTGTCAGCGTTAAACAGCCACACCCACGCTAAAATAATAAGTTACATTTACATATAAACTTCAATACAAAACGTGAATAGGAAATGGTTAGGCGAATATCGCGGGAAAACTGGTTCCGAACACACAGGAGGAACGGGTATGTGAACGAGATGGCACTTGCTAAACTTAATATCGAATATATTTCACATAACCGAATGTTGTAGGTGGTTAATATATCGCCGTTGTATATTCTCGTTTCATAGATATTTCGTGGGTTAGTGTTCTCACAATGAGTATCATCACTGATAACGAAATATCGATATCATTTTGTATACATGTTCTAACTAATACGAGTATAACTCCACTTCCTAACAGGAGCTATTTCAGAATATATCAGCCATAGATGTGTGACGACGGTATCTTCCGACAATTATCCGGTACCCGTACGAAATTCGGGATAAAATACAGCCGATACATATACTATTGTAAAGTATCATTGAAATCCGTTAAGTAGTTTTTGCGTGAATGAGGTACAAATATGAACCTTCTCGCGTTTATAATAATTAGTAGGATTTAAGAGTATTCTGTAGTCATCATCATCTATACTAATATTATAAAGCTGAAAAGTTTGTTTTTTTGTTTCTAATCTCAGGAACTACTGGTGCGAATTGAAAAATTCCATTTGTGTTGAATATATTATTATTTATCGAGAAAGGCTTTAGGCTATATAACATTATTAATATTATCCTCAAATTTCACTACAATGGATTGTCATGGAGTTTTCTTTAAAAGATCCAGTGATTTTAGAGGAAGGTTTATATTGTTAACATTGCATACACGACAAAACCACGTTTGCCGGGTCAGCTAGTTTATTTAAATTTAGAAGTAATTTGTTTTTGATACCTTTCTATTGGTAGGTGCATCTCAGTTATCAAGCCCACTTGCCTTCCGATCGCAAGCCGACTGTCGCAAACCGCTGCGCCACAGCGACTTACCAGTTCATTCGCAAGACAGGATGAAGAGAACAACAACGAAAGACCGCAAGGTTCAACTAGAACCACAGACACCGCAAATCTCAGGTTTCACGGTGCATTTCCTAGGCGTGGACTTAGCACTTGGTTCGGCTACCAAGACCACAGTTTCCATAGTTGCATTTGGTGAACTGTTTTACGTTTGGTAATCGTGACAGTTTCGCTAATTGGAATACTATTTCCAGATCTAATACCATTTTTTTTAAAACAGAAAAAGTAAAATAAATACACTTCACGCCTTTAATCCCAAATAGGGGTAGGCAGAGGCACTTGCTAAAGCAAGTACCCACGGTTCACCAAGCGTATTTAACCCAACGTGACAGGGGGTGACCCCATCGCCGTTATAGGGTTCACACACCTTGTGGTGTGCGGGTTTCATCACGATGTTGACCTTCACCGTACGAGCGTTGCGTTGCGTACATAGGCTCTGAAAAAGAGTCCCATTGTTACACGTCCAGTAGCCGAACTCGAACCCGGGACCTCCCGATTACTAGTCAAGTATCCGACCAACTGGACCACAGACGCTCTTTTTTTAACACAGCTTCGATGTTTCTTAAAAACTTAACGGAAATATTCGATGAATGAATAGATGATTATAAGTGATAAGTAGTCCTAACATAATCCCCTCATACACAATTCACACATGCTCGCCAGTTTCCCAGTTCTTTCAACGCCAGATTCCTTCTAGATACTCCATAAGCCTATGAATGTGACCGGCGAAACTTCGTTCTACAACATCACTATGAATACTACACGGTGCGTAATGCGATCGATAGGTAAAAGGGGCGTACACTTCTTTTTCTGTTATCCGCAACCAGAGCATCTATTGACATGAAACAATTAATATTTCACTGATAAAAACCACTGCGAGTCGTATTATGTTACGATGGTATGAATTCTGAATTTTGTCACAGAGTATGAGCCGAGAAATAATATACATAATGCAAATACTTGGGGCATATTTGGAGTATATCATTTTTTTTATCACTATGAACAAGCGTTTGACCACCATCCTGCCTGATGTTAAGCGTAGACCACATTCCGTCTACGATGAAGCACACTTGTTCATTAGGTACCTATTCACCCGCGACTTGAAGACCTTCAGACTGTACTGCGCAGGAAACACAGACTCCGGCAAGTCTCAATTTCTTTGAGATACCTTCTATCCAACAAATATAATTATCAAAATCGCGTCATAAACGACGAAGTTATCGGCGAACAAATTAGAAAAAAAGCATATATGCGGTCGAATTGAGAAAGACACTATTTCTTTTTTTGAAGACGCATTATGAAAAGTCGGATTCAGCCCGTTCTTGTTTGCGATCGTAAACAACGTAAATCACAAACACTCGAGACCGAACGGCGGCGGCGATTTTAACTACGACTCGAAGACGTAGAGTTAACGAGTGGTGTTAAGACTCGTTCACAATGGTGTTTAAAATGTACAACACATTAAATTCGTCCCATTTAGTACCTGTGTGCATGAAAGTGGAAAAGGCGATAGAGATATAACAGGCCTTGACAAATAGAGGTCTCTCTGGTAGACATGCGTGAACTGTGGGGGTTTGAGGCGTATGTACAAAATAATGTCGTGCAAAGGAGTAAAAGAGAGAGTTTAATTTCTTACTACCTACCTTTGATTTACTATTAAAAAAAAACTCGCCATCGACGATTTACTTTTAATAAACAAGCAGAATGGGACACGTATGTTTTTACTTGAAGAATATGATATAAGAAAATACTTCGCAAATAGATTACAGAGTTCCAACTACAAAAAAGCTGTTTATTCCACAGTGTGACTTGAACAAATCAATTTGAAGGAAGTATGACGTTGAGAAAATAAAAGCATTAATATGGGCGATGCAAAATCGTCGCGGCGAGTCGTAAAACATTCTTGAATAAATAAACTGTCTTATTTCATTCACTAAAACTCGTGCAGAGAGACTTCAAGACTACACAGTTTAAAAAAAAACAAACGTAACATCAGAAGAAGAAAGGAATATATATTTCAAAAGGGCCATTCAAATATAATTTAGAACGAAAACATTTGGACGTTTTAAAGTAGGGAAGTGAATCACCTAAAAGAAGAAATTTACGACTGTTTTAACATTACTGTAGCTGAAAAGGGAAATCTATTGTCTTTAAAAGACACGCCTGACTTGTACCATTTTTCACGGCTGATGAGTGCTGACAATTCGGGAATTTTACATATATTTCAGTAAGAATGTTGTAGTTAATGATAGATTTATTTTAATTGAGTGTGTATGATTTGAAGTTGTAGTTGACTGTTTTTAATCTCTATAGGAAAAATCTGCCTACCCGCGTATTTTTTAATGCGTTACTGCGTCAAATATCAGAATCTGTCAGGGCTCATAACATAATAGCAGTATATTGCGAGTAATTTCCCTTAGCCAAAAGGCGTTGACGTTTATTTGACCGATTGTGTCCATAGTTCTGTCATTAATGTCATAACTTTTTGTATAGAGATTATGAGTACTGACACAATAACCAAAATCTAATAGATGAAGATTATCACGTGACAGTCCTCATTGCAAACGCCTATACACGAATATTGATACATAATGAGTGGTAACGATCGACCTAGAGTATATTTTCTTTGGCTGCACCATATTTATTTCGACATAAATTGAACGATGCACAAGCGTCAAAGCGTCCTTTGTAATTAGGTTAGTGTTGTTTGATGCAAATCGATTCGTAACAAAACTAACGTCACATTATTAACAGTAATGGGACATTTTACTAGAAAACTATTTTAGTAGAAGGAAATTGGAATTGCTGCCAGGTACAAGAAATTTCAGAAAAACGATTATCATAAACAGATTTCCAACGAAGTTGCAGTAACCTAAAATACTGAAAGCGGCATAAAGTTCATCCTACTTGGAACTTGTGAACGTAAGTTTATGTTAAGTGTGTGTAATAAAATGTATAAATTAGGCAAGGAATGTGCTCTTTCGCAAGCTTATATTGCAAGGAAAACAGAAATGCACCATAGAAATTGCTTTAATCTTAAAGAAAACATGTACGTTCGACACAGAAAAGTTGAATTTCATATGAGGACAGAAACATACATTTTTCGCTTGTCACATTACTAAAGCTCGCTCTATTTTGAACGCAATTTACGTGTAGGAGAATCAAAGCGAACAACTACAAAGTATTATTAAAAATAACTAGCGACTCTAGGAACTTATAAATCTGATGCACTATAATGCCACAAAATAACTTAACTTGCAAACACGATTCTTCATTCGCAGCTGCTTGGTAAGATAACGATTTTCCATCATGCCACTAGGGTATTATAGACACAGAATTTTATTTTGAAGCTAAACCTTTTTCATGAAATTGCTTTAAAACAATGACTGCCAAAGTTCAAAATAAGTATCATAAAAGACTTACAAAGTCTGTAAAAAATATCCACGGTAATAGTTTCAACTTTGACTTTGAAAAACTTCGGATCATAATATCACAAATCACTGAGCTGTGCTAGGTATAGAACTGAGGGAAGCTCAGGTTAGCTTTCAAGTACTTAGGAACAGTTTCGTTATAGTGGTCTAGCTTTAACCACAGAGCTTGGAATAAAAGCCCACCCGAGCTTTAGAACAATTTCTTACCTGCTTCGTAACTTAGCCCACATAAAGCAAGTTACTCTGTAATATTCAAAAGTTTCAAGCAACTTTGAATAGTTAAGCATGAAACGCTGATCGACGTGTATGGTTGAGGACGAAGAGAAAATTCTTCAGGGAACGAGCCTTCTACGAAAATTTGACTTTTGGTCTGAAGCATTGGCTTTGAATATAGTTTAGAATGTCAGTAGTCATGAAGGTTGAAATTTGACACTAACGTAACGCGCACACGGTGAAGAAATAAAATTGATGCGGTCGTAGGGATATATCAAAGAGGGTAGTTGTCAAAATCTCTAGTTCCATGTGGAGTTATATTATTTGCTCAACGATCCGATCAACTGTACATTTATTCATAGGTAACACTGATACGACATTGCGGTTACCTATTCACTTATGCAACACGCCAAGTTGGCTTAGCCTCGCCATTCCTGCAAAAGGCGATGACGTCACACGGGAGGAAGTAAAAATACGTGACCCAAGACTATCTTCGGGCACAGGTGAGTAACCGACAGTGACAACGCATCGAAATTTGGCAGTTGCTCGGCGTACGTATGTGGCTGAGCGTTTTTGGTAGGTATGCGATACCAGTACGTACCTACATTTCTTTTGTAAACCCAATGACAGGCAGTGGCGTTCACTGGCTTTTACTACAAGGTAGGCAGTAGAATTGACACCTATTTATAGGTAACTTGTCTTTACGTAAATATAGGCTCCTATCTAATCAACCCACAAAAACAGGCCCTCGTTAGCGCTAGTCGTGAAGTACGACAATGACGGATCTAGCAATGCTCTATTATTAGGTCGGATAGACCAAAAATACTAAGGGGAGGAGGCAGTGTCTTTTTTGCCTATATGGTGTGCAACGCCACTGATGACAGGGTTTTGTTAAGATCTAACTGTTGTAACTTTGTCAAAAACTTGAGGAACTACCGCGCCTTTTAGACGATTTTAACTGAACCAGTATTATTGGGAAAAAATAATAAATAGCTGATAGGGCCTTAGCAGTAAAGGTTTAGAACGTCATGCCCGCTAGGCTTTTTTAGTCCTCGCATTCACAACCGTGGTGCTCCTCCCGAAAGGCAACTTGTTGCCTGATTGTAATAAGTGCTGTCTCGCCACATTTAGGTTAGGGAAGTCCAAAAAAAAAAAAATCAAATATGTATCATTGGCAAGTGCAGCCATATATGTATTTTTTCTTCTTATTTCTATACCTTGTCTTTAGTTTAATAACTGTGGATCCAAGACAGAAGGCTAGGCCCCCCGGGATCTAGCCAAGTCCGTCACTGATTGAGCTCTTGTCTATTCTGGGATGGCCGCTGTACTGACATCATGGCTCTAACAGGAATCACAGTGGTGGGAAAAGTGGGTGGGAATAATCCCCGGATTGTCACTTGGCACCTTCATTATATGACACTGAAATTACGCTTGAGCATAGTTTAGCTCTTTTACATAAACACGAATAGCGCGGGACAAACTTGAGCAGATACTTCCACTGAAAGGAGAATAAGGTTTTGAAATATAGACTAAAAAGGTGATGTCGGACTCGAAATCGGGACATTCTAGTCGCAATTTTAGTAAACCAACCACTACGTATTAAGTACACGCATTATCGTAGTTATGTCTTTCATTGAGTTCTTACAGCATAGTAAACACAATTATGTTGTTAGCCTTTTTCCATGTGTCTTAATTACCTTGCATTGCTGTTGCGGTTTTCATGCAGAATGAATATCAGATAGTGTTGCGTTCCTACGTAGTCATGATTGCGTCTTGTTTAGAGCAGATTATACGTTCATGTAATCTCTGCTAAGGCTCTCTCAACTCAGGGAAACGTGTACTAGCAAGTTGTGGAAATTGAACTTTTAACCGATTTCAAAAGAGGTAGATTCTTAAGCCGACTAGTTGGCTAGAATCTTTGATTATTTTTTTATCTACATATTTCAATTTTCGTTTCACTGGAAACAATGAGAAATCATAAAGATGTATGTCTTATATGTTTACTGGTTGAAGTCGGTTCTTTTTGTTCAAATTTATGGTATTAACATTATGATCATGCTAACTTAGCTTGTTAACAGTACAGTTTCAATTTAGTATCTACATATTTTCTTACAAAGTATATAATTTAGAGGATGCTTTCGGTTCAATGGCTTAGGTATCCCTCTGAAGGGTAAACCCTTCCAATACAACTAGTGCAACCAATTAAGGTTTGATAGTATTGTAAAACGACAAATGATATTTTTTATAGAAACGAAAAAATTAAAATATTTCCCCGCATTGTCGCCATAGTTCATATTGACGAGCCAACAACAACGTTTCTAAGCCCATTTTTTACTCGGGGTATTTTTATACTCTGTATTGCATTGATATGCTGTGAAAGTGTATATGTATATGTATGTAAATCACACTATGCAGCTCGACCGCTAGTCACCAACAGCAGTTGGGCAAACCCTTCCGAGACAACCCAGTGCGCGTGTAGAGATCCAACTAGGAAGCCACCACGGTGACAGACGTAAACGAGTTCTGGCATCAATTCAAATTACAGCCGACGTTTGCAAGCACACATACACGATAGACACGCCCGTACATCAGTGTCTAGGAATAGAGAATCTCTTCATAAACTCGTGTGACAGTATAGTGTATTTATCATCTGCGCTCGGGAACAACTGCACCATTTGATAGTGTGGTCTGGTAATTTCTTGTTGGTTCTTTAATCTAATTATGTATAAAGCTTCTTGCAGGAACTGTCTTCTAGTTCTGTCTTTGCAATGTTTGGTTGTGTTTACTTTATGCTACAAGAGTAAATTTCTCGACGGTAAATAAGTTATATTATAATTTTGAAAGTATAACGGCGATGGGCTCACCCCCGTCACGTTGGGTTAAATACGCTTGGTGAACCGTGGGTACTTGCTTTAGCAAGTGCCTCTGCCTACCCCTCTTTGGGATCAAAGGCGTGAAGTGTATTTTTTTTTTTTTGAAAGTTCTATAATATTATAAGATCAGGATGTCAAATCGTTAAAATTTGGACCTCCGCCTCACAGAAGATTATACACAGCAGGCCAAGAATCTTGTCTACCATCCTAAGGTTGCAACTCATATGAATGTAGGTAATTATTTTTTTTCCTTGTCAAAATATAAAATCTACCTTCTTCTTCTGATGTTTTAGTGATACCTGAAATTTCTTCAAAACTGATAGACCTATATCTGAACTAAATAAGTGATTTACAGGTTGTAGTGGATTTGTAAACATTAATTTCCTGCGTGAAACACAATTGCTTACGAATCTTAACTAGTCTAAATTCAGTTTACGAGTGTAGTGGGACGATTGATTGATGGTCCGGAAAGTGGGACCTACTTCACTGCAAATGATTCATCCCTGTGGTAGAGCGTAAATTATACAAGTGTTAGTTTTTGTACACACAACAACAGATGGCGTTAAGTTTTGCAAAATTTCGAATCGGCCGAGGAATTTTTGTTTTACATGAAAAAAGTAAATGCTAGTCAAAGTCAGTATATTAAAGCTTGAATAAAGTCATGGATGAGTTGACACTTGAAAAACAAAAGTGAATCTTCCCGGTTTCAATTAATTTCTTTTACTGGCCAGAAGAACCGGGAAGAAAGTGGCATCTTTTCAAAATTGCAAGTGTAATCGTTTAGTATCCACTGGTCTTTTTTTAGTTTCGTTTAACCAACCGCAAGATTCAATACCTACTATACAAGCTAGGTCTTAGGTCAAACCTGTTTTCAGTTGAAAACCAGTCGCATCTCGAAATCCAATAAATGTTACCCAAACAAGACTTGCACATACAGAGAACCTTTCACTGCTACTCAACATTGTATTGGACTGGATTGAACTCTGCGCCAATATTGAATTTAACTTCAAAGTTCCGAACAGTATTGAGAAGTGTAAATTACTGCGTTTGATTTCTCAGAAAACTTGAAATCAATTATAAAGGGTCGTTGTTCACGCTGAATACAGATTTTCAGTTAATCCCTGGAAATTTAATAGAACATTTCAGTTTTAACGCTAACATAAGCAACTGTGTTCGAGTTGCCATTTAATGGATTTCTACTAATATTGCTACAGACAAAAATAATACTTCAGAAGCATTGTACTAAACATTTCCTATTGCGATATTCCGTCATCTGGGTATCTTCAAGTCTAGACAATTGGTGCTATGTGGGCATCGATTGAATGGCACTGATGGGAGATGGCTAGTCCAATAATCCCTTTTTAGGAATCTAATATCATCTAGTTAAACTTGTACTAGCTTGGACAAGTTAAAAGTGAAAATTATACACGGTCCAAGTTAACATATCATTGACTGTATAAACCAACACTTTGAAAACTGCCAACATAACTTTCCCTTTAACGAACCTGGTAGCCAGACAGCGCCAGTCAGCGCAGCTATAATTTGAACCTAAATGAAATAACTGCCTATAAGGTAGAAACACTTTAAATTCAATTCGCCACCGCAGGTACGGTCGCAAACAAGCCCGATCTGACAGGAGGACGTTTCGCTAAGAACACTTTCTGACTTGACAGAGTGATCATGGTTGAGATCTCAGACAAAAAAGACAATTGTTCAGCTCTGGTGATATAAGGTATCTGTTGTGTATGACTCAATATACGTATTTAAAAGTATATTACAAGGTACTGTGCTGATCGCTGCTTAACACCAGGCTGGTGGTCAAATACTTGCTTATACGAAAATATAAAAAGCAAGGAACGACCTGGAGTGACACCTGCCGAATTTCTACTTCTCTTCTTGCCGGGTTGCTGGTATAGGATAATAAGGGCTTGGCAGGTACCATGGGTACGAAGTTTTGGGAATTAATTTTAAATGTTCAGTGTGTGAGTGCTACGAGGATATCTCATGATTTAATTTAAAGTAGTTACATTTCTCTCGCAGCCTACTGTAAAACGTGGTCATGTTGCACAGCACAAATTTGACCTGAGCTATCATGCCATCTCACCTCACGTTCGTGCAGATGCCACAGTACAACATTGCAAACTACGCACAGGTTTCTGGTGTGTTTTTTGTACCAATAACAGGCTGGAAGCTAACTAGCTTACGGCAAATTAGCACCCATAAAGAGATGAAAGTAGTGCCTGTCTTCAGAACGCATATAAACATCAAGTAATTCCATGTGGATCTTGTAATTTAGCTTTCTAAAAGCTAACGACTAGGCGTCATCATCACGGATATTTCCATTCCGACCATAAACACTGGTTAAATTAAATGAGACGTGAGGTTCAGGAACTCTGAAATCTGTGCAGACGTTGTAAAAGAGTTTAAGGGCTAAAAAATTTTTAAGAAAAGAAACTTCTATGACCAATAGTCGCCCCACCCTAAGGATTTTTTAAAGTTCCCTTCGTTTCATGGGGTTTGCCATCATCAAGTCAGGGTTAGTTCCTTATCATGGGACCACCTTTAAGATATATTATTTCCAACAAAATAACAACCATCGAAATCGGTTCATAAACTACTCAGTTGTCCCCGAACAAACAAAAGCATATACCGGTCGAATCGGTAAATAGAGTCTTTTTCAAGACTTCTTTTTTGTAGTTGCTTAGAAAATCTTAAAAATTACTAGAAAGAGGCGTGACATGATACATGACCTAGACTCTGTGCGACAAATTTTCATAACGTAATTACTAGAACATCAAATGGTTACTGAAATAAGATATACGGGTTCCGTTTTTTTTTAAGTACGCAACCCTAAAAATACTTTGCAGAGTTTTTTTATCGAAATAGACAGGACGTGTCGCTACGATCTTCAGGCAAAATATGCTGAAACTTTGCTAACATATTAACATATTTATACAACCTACCCTTCTCGTGTTTCACAAGGGAAAAGATCTACGATTTCTACCTTGTAAAAACAAACTCTGTTTCCGATCTAATAAATAACAGTCCATTTTCGGATATTTTCTAAACGACGAAACCTTTGTACTCTGCTGCGTAACATACACTTTGTCATTTCCATGTGAATTTCTAAATAAAATATGAATCTACACACATAATGTGACAGATAACATGAGGTAACATTCTAATGGTGAAATAATTATCCAAAACGATCAAGTATTAATCCGGTTCATTCGTAACAAACAAATACAAATATTTTCTGTTAACTTATTACTGTATAGATTATACCGATGCATCAATACTTTAAAATAAGAAATTTACTTCCAGCAACAATTTTAAGCTTCTTAGTGGCTCAGTCTTCGTCTATTGTGACGGTGAACCGATGGAATGTGGCCCAATTAGAACTAATGCTACCAAGTTGAGATAAGTAAATCGTTACCTGTATTTAGATATAGGCTATCGTGTGTTGTGTTACCAACCTCAGAAGATACATAAGATGTAGTAGTATGTACTTAGATTATATAGACTCTGGTTTCTTTTTTTAAAATTACACCATAAATCTATATCAATACCAGTGGCGTGCACACCATATAGGCAAAAAGACACTGCCTACCTTAGTATTTTGGCTACCCGACCTAATAATAGAGTTATTGCTAGAGCTTTTTTGTTGTAAGTACTCACGACAGAGGCTGACGAAGGTCCTGTGTTTTGTGGTTGAGTAGATATGTACGTACCTATATTTCGTAAAGACAAGTCCTTGTCGTAAAAGCCAGTGCACGTCACTGATCAATACATAGTATAAAACAAAGTCGACTCCCGTTGTATGCCCCCTACGTATGCTGAGATCTTTGAAACTATGCAACGAATTTTGACGCGGTTTTCTAATAGTGGCGAGTATTATACATATAAACCTTCCTCTAATATCACTATATTGATTAAAGATCGAAATTGCATGAAAATCCGTTGTGTCGTTTCAAAAATCTAAGCATACATAGGGACAGACAGCGGGAGGCGACTATGTTTTATACTATGTATTGATTCTGATACAGTAGCTGTAACCCTCATAAGCCTAACTTGGTCTTGCGTTAGTGACGTTCGATTCAAAACTTATAAGAGGTAATTTGGTTCGCATACTTCAAGTTCCAAACGGATCTTTTGGAATATGGCTTAAAGTTAATGACATCCCTTGTCTTGTCATCTTGTCATGGACGTTGCTTTATTTAACATCTAGTGGATATCCCGCGATGTTATTCGCATAGTTTCAGTATTTCATACAAACTATAACACTCTCTATTTAGCGACGTATCCCACAGCCTATGTCCTTTCTCAGACTCAACTATCTGTATACCAATTTTAATTTAAATCGATTCAGTACTTTTTTCGTGAAGACGACGCAGACAGATAAAGTTACTTTCGCATCTAATATTAGTATAGAATCAAGCAAAGCACAAAAACAGAGCACCTTAGACAATCCAAGAAATGTAGAAATAAGTAAAAGGATCGTGGTCATTGAGAAATCATATTAAATATGCAGCGCTCGCACGCCAAAAAGACCCTTGTACCACTGGTACAACGTAAGATCATATAATATACGTTGTATCGAAAACCGGTATCCCTCAGTGACTCATCGAAGCAAGCACATGCTCTCGCCGCTGTGAATCACGTTCGATTGTTGTCTGTCTCACTCTAAAACCTTTGCGAGGACAGAGACACAACTTGTATCGGGTGTATTTTCATTTGGAGACTCGAGAAGGGGTCAAGTTTATTAACCAACTGAACGTGGGCGATGCAAACACAACCTTGGACTTGGCAGGTTGTGAGTAGTCTTCAGAATGGTTTTGCAAGACGTTGCGTTGGGCTTTTTTGCGAATGCACTATTGATAAATAAATACACTTCACGCCTTTAATCCCAAAGAGGGGTAGGCAGAGGCATTAATTGCTAAAGCAAGTACTTACCCACGGTTCACCGAGCGTATTTAACCCAACGTGACAGGGGGTGAGCCCATCGATATATGCACTAATGATATTAGTTAGGAGTCTGTTTTTGATGTATTTGAATACAGTCATGTTGCTTTTGATAAATACTAGCATCTGTAGATGTTTGTATTTCATTAAAAAACTAGTGGATTTTGTTGACGAAATTGCTGCTGTTTAATTTTTTTGAATTAATTTGAACTTGTTTATTTGGATATGATACAAGACATTTAAATAAGATCGGAAAATGTTTCTGTTCGGGTCAAATGATTACAGAAAGTATCCTGAGATTTATAACATTGTTTGATTAATTTAAGCCGACTGTATTATAGTACAGAGCCAATAATTTTGATTAGGCTCGTGCACAAAGTTTTACTTTTTGGTCTCTATTCGGGGAAAAAAAGTTTAATTTTGCAGAAAACATTGTAGAAGAAACATCGTCTCGTGGTCATCACATTAGACGTGTGAATTGTCCGAATCGATAAAGAAATAGATATAAAAGTATATATTATCCTTCATTCCATTTTGAAGACATTGTAAGAACAAAATCGTGTCGTGTCGATCAGTTGATCAGTATTTTTTTTTTGCTCGCCAAACACTTTTGTCGTCTTTGAGTTCCTACGTCATGGTAAAAACAAAAAATTCAACAACAAAAAATGAAACAGTCTTTGAGCGTAATAAATGTTCTTGAATCGTTCCTTTAGTTTTATTCCGGATATTGCGTACTTAGTTATTAAAATAACCATATCACCTTTAGACACTAGATTTAGATTTCTGAATCGTGCAGCAAACATTGCACACACGTCTCAGTCTAATGGCAAGTATCAAAAAGAGACAAATTTAGGGCACCTTAAGAATTATATATGCATAGATTTTTCTCTCAGAGTATGGGCCAAAGTCTACCCTCCAGCGCAAATCGCTGCTCAAATGAGTTTTCTTCGCTCTAATAGTGTTTGTGTAAAAGAGACAAAACATAAGCGAAACATTTATTATTTCACCGATTTATTATTTCAGAATATGAGCCTAAGATCTTGTCTCTATTGCAAAGGGATTATAAGCACCCGTTAACACAGAGTTACAGAAAGGATTTTTAAATTTAAAGACGACTTTATATTTTAACGGACCAATAGCGGCACAGTATTTGTTCCATTTAGGTGTTCTGATTGGTTCTTTCAAATTAAAAGTTTACAATATATTTCGTTCTCTAACCGTAAGATACCATGTTATTTCATCCATAACAATTTGCAAAAAAATAAATTGACCTTGTAATACCGATTGTACCGCAAACACAATGATGTCATAATACCATGTGTAATGGTCCAGGGGGATTCTCGTAATAATCCATCACACCAAAACACGTAGCTATTTACACGTGGACGACTCTACAACAATAGCACGAAAGGTTATTTTCCTTTAACATAACCGGTTAAACTTCAAAATGTTGATTGCCGAAATGTATGAATCATATTAATGAAACGTTGTTTATAATTGCGTCTATCTGTGTTCAACGCATAAGCGTTAGATGAGATGGCAACGGGGTTAAATTGAAGCTTCTGTATTAAAAAGGAGACATACATAATTTTGCAGGAACTTGTGTACATTCTAATTAAACTACAGCATTCCTACATACAAGCCGAAAAAAGATCACAGTGGCGTGCAATTGGAGGGCCTATGTCCAGCAGTGGACAAGTATGGGCTGATGATGATGATACCTACATAGTTTTAGCCGTGTGGTGACGGCGAATAGAATACATGTGGCACCACCCCAGTCCAACTCTTCCCGGCGTGGGTATCTGTGCGAGGCGGCCGAGGGATCTCTCCAGAGGACGGGAAACTCCGCTCTCTGTGAGTTAAACCACAACACCACTGCGATCGCCAACTCGCCTGCCAAGCGTAGCGAGTATTGGCATTTTCCCCCAAA
>SJJU01019557.1:0-11215 GCA_012932125.1 Conopomorpha cramerella
CTGGACGCGAAGGTCGCTGTACGCTCGCTGCGTGTATACCGCCCACAGACTGCAGGCGTATAGGCTGGTGCAGAATGCTTTGAAAAGCGTTATCTTTGCTTGCTTCGAGCAGCCTGCAAATCTGCGAGCGATCATATTCGCCCTCACGGACAGCGCCCTCCGCTCCCTGTCAATATCATCATCATCTTTGAGGTCAGATGTGACTATGTGCCCCAGGTACTTAAACTTGTCAACTCGATCAAGATTTTGACCATTGAGTCGTACCGGCGGCACACCATCACATCTACGACACCCCTGCGACCTAAAAACCATTACAACACTCTTTTTAGAATTATATATCAGGCCATGTGATCTGGCATACGTCTCGCATAACTGTATCAAGTCCCTAAGGCCACTGACTGATGCACTTAGCAGAACCATGTCGTCGGCGTAGCTTAAGTTGTTATAACAAACTTCATCGATGTGTAGCCCTACATGTGTTCTACTAAGCCCACCAATCAGTGCGTTTAAGTACAAGTTAAAGAGAGTAGGAGAGCTCAGTCCACCCTGCCGTACCCCACACTCCAATGTGTATGGCTCTGACAACGTCCTTGACCATCTGACACAGTTGGTTTGATGCCCGTACCAGTATTTTAGGGTTGCAACCAGTTCTATTGGCATCCCGGTGGCTTGCAGTTTCGGCCAAAGGAGATCATAGGAGACCAAGTCAAACGCTTTGGACAGATCGAGGAAACAGGCGTAGACCGGTGTGTTCCTGTCGGTATAGTACCTGACGGCTCGCTTGAGACACAGTATTGCACTCTCAGTCGACAAACCGGGCCTAAACCCGAACTGATTATCGTGTATATTAAGGAAGGTTTGCAGCCGTGCATTAAGCAAGCCGTCAAGCACCTTTGCTACAACTGTTGCCAAGGAAATAGGCCTGAAATTCTTTTTGTCAGACAAGTCACCCGTTTTGTTTTTAAAATTAACATGGAATGAAGGCAATAGTGTGTAGTTGATGTTAAAAATCTAATATTTATAAAAACAAAATAGTTATAATTTATATTTATAAATATTTATAGTATGTAGATCCCAAACTAATAACAACATAAGTATAAAATACTACTTCATGATCTCATATAAAATATCTCATTTTGACTTTTTTAGTGTTTCTATACTTACCTACTTACTTTTATACCTTATGAACAGTAATAATTATGGTAGACTATATTTAACCTAAGCTTTATTTCTATAACCAACTATCCATGGTTGTATTTTCCAACAGTCTCTAAATATAATTTCAGACTCGGAAATACATTCGTGACTGGGTCAAGCCTGGCATGACAATGATCCAAATATGTGAAGAGTTAGAGTCAACTGCGCGTCGCCTTATTGGTGAAGATGGTCTGAAAGCTGGTCTAGCTTTCCCCACTGGTTGCAGTAGGAACCATTGTGCTGCTCACTATACTCCTAATACTGGTAAGAATTTATCTATTTTTTCAGCAAGGTCCATCTTCCATATTTCCAGGACTAGATGTGTTAACAACAAAGCCCACCAAAGTTTAAATCTATGTCAAATTCCAATGTCATGGTGAATGTTTCTGTATAAACAGCAACAGCAAACAAAAATGAAACCCATGTATAACATTGCTTCTCCCGTAAAACCCTCAAACAACATTTTTATAACAAACTGTTGCATCTGTCTTGTTCATAATCTCAATAACCATATTAAAGAGTTAAGAATATCATTATGGGCCTTCACTTTGTTGCTAACCCTGAATAAACCTAAATATCCAGATTATATGGCATGCCAGGAAGAAAGACAGATGATGGATTCTATTTACATTCCAGATCTAATCTGTTCTATTTAATTGTACAGGTGACACAACGGTGCTCGAGTACGACGATGTGGTGAAGATCGACTTTGGCACTCACATCAACGGGCGCATCATCGACTGCGCCTTCACTCTGCACTTCAACCCGCGCTACGACCCGCTGGTGAAGGGCGTGCAGGAGGCCACGGAGGCCGGCATCAAGGCCTCGGGCGTAGACGTCAGGCTGTGCGACGTGGGCGCTGCCGTTCAGGAGGTATTGATCTTACAGTAAATATACCTAAGTTAATTCAACAACGTTAGCGAAACACGAGAACGTCACTAAACCCATTATACCAAATAAATTTCCCCAAGGACCTCTATGTTAAAAACGAAAAAAAAGTATCACCTCTTCATACACACAAGTAAATATTGTTTCATTTTTGCCATTTTCTTGGAGAAAGTTCTTTGGTATCATGAGCCGAGTGAATTTCTCGAGACTTAATTTGACCTTACCAATTTTGGTAAAATTTTGTGTAAATTTGGGAATCAGCCAACATCTATGTTTCATAGACATCAAGAAAAACAACCTAGAATAGGGGTAAACAAATAAGGTAACATGTTTAAAAATTGTAAGTCATATGTAAGGAATAAATGGCAAAAGAACCTTATAGTATTCCAATGATGCAAAAATATTGATTACTGACCTCAAATTAGGATAGTTTCTAGCCTGTGCTGCAGGGGTCACAACTTCTTACACAAATACTTTTAAACACACATATAGGTAGATTGAGCACCCAGACGCATACAACAAATGTCTCAGCTACAAAATCAACTTGGGTGTGAGTTGAGGCAGTTTTGTTGACCACTAGTCTATGTACAAACTGCCTTACTGTTTCTTGAGATCAACTGTAGGTGCTCTATTTATTCATGATATCCATATTTTACGAGTAATAAACCTACATACATAACACAATATCAGCAAGTATGATGTATTGAATTCAATTATTCTTCAGGTTATGGAGTCCCACGAAGTTGAATTAGATGGAAAGGTGTATCAAGTGAAGCCAATTCGCAATCTCAATGGACATTCAATTGGGCCATACAGTGAGTAAACATTTTATTGTACAATTTAATGCCATAGCACTGGTATAGGTTAAATCATTTTGCAATTTTTTTAAATTGATGAGTTACTGAGTTGTCCGACTTACGGCGATAGCATCCCCAAAAGCCATCCTGTCTTTGCTAAACCCAAGAATTTGCTTTATTCCTTCTTCTACTTCCTTAAGTATGTACCAGATAATTTGACACAACAAACTTCTCTCGACATATTAATCATTTTGAAAAACATATGCATATAAATCTACATTGTGCTATTTTGCAAACCTATACCCGCGGAGCTTCGTGGATTTTAGTTCACTACTTTTAAGTGAACGAATGACACACAATACATTGAATCTTTCGCATTCATATTATCACTCAGGGATCCACGCCGGCAAGACGGTGCCAATTGTGAAAGGTGGCGAGACCACTCGTATGGAGGAGAACGAGTTCTACGCCATTGAAACTTTCGGCTCCACCGGTCGTGGGCAGGTGCACGACGACATGGACTGTTCACACTACATGAAGAATTTCGACCAGCAGTTTGTGCCACTCAGGTATGAATTGACAATATACTTTACGCCTGTTATACCAGAACCTGGATAGACATAGTACATGCTAAGTTAACACGTTGGCTGCCCACCATAACTTCCCCTTAAGTACTACTCCTACGCCCCATACATATTTTACGATCCCACTGGTGATGCTCACAGCAACGCCTTTTTACTGAGATGCCATGAGCATCACCTGTGGCACCTTAACGTAATATTGCGTTTCAAAGACTATTAGACAAATTTTATTAGCTCCATTTACATGATGGTATATAGAGACATGTTCTACCAATTTTCGAAGTCCCTCAGAAGCTTGCAATAAAAATATAAATAATTTTGTAAGTAACCAGAGTATATTCTTCAAAATAGCTTTCACAGTTTGACTTTAGCCCTCAAAAAAATCCCCAAAACAATAAGCTGAAAATGTGTTTTGATCCCACTGGTGATGCTCATGGCCACACAGAGAATAAAATTTGATCCCACTGGTGATCCTCAGGGCCACACAGAATAAAACTTGATCCCACTGGTGATGCTCATGGCAGTCAACGTGTTAATACCCACGGTTCACCAAGCGTATTTAACCCCACGTGATAGGGCGTGGACCCATAACATGTATACACAAAAATACAAATCTTTCCTTAATTTCATTACGATTAAGTAAGTGAAACATGGGTTTGATGGTTTTCATATCACTCTCTCGAATGAAAGATTATGTATAATATTAACACTATTTCCCAGGTTGCAATCATCGAAGCAGCTGCTGAATCTGATCAATAAGAACTTCAGCACTCTCGCGTTCTGCAAGCGTTGGCTGGAGCGTGCCGGAGCCTCGCGCTACGCTATGGCCCTAAAGGACCTGTGCGACAAAGGGGCCGTGGACGCCTACCCGCCGCTGTGCGACATCAAGGGATGCTACACGGCTCAATACGAACACACCATTCTGCTCAGACCGACGTGCAAAGAGGTCATCTCGCGCGGTGACGATTACTAGTGTCAGGATCCCAATTCTACTAGTTGTTACAAGAGCGTCACAATGGTGTTACTGGTTGAACCATATCGACGTTTACTGCCTCTGATGATTCAATAATCGAAATGTAACAACAAATGCAGCAATGGAAAAAAATGCAAAGCTGAGAGCAGATGGCGCTGTTTACTTTTGCGTCAAACGAACCAATATTGATCTTCATCTGTCAGGTGACTTGGAGTGACAATCGTTTTATCAATACTGCTTGTCAAGTCAACGAAACTAGCGCCAATAGTTCGTTAGTTTCCCCTCTAGTCTCAATTGTTCGGTGGTTCATTTCTAACTCGTTAAAAAAGGGTCTTCTTTAGATGTGAAGATTACTTTAGTTTAATACTAACAATAGTAACCGTACTAATTAGACTAGGGAGTGTTCTTCCTTATTGAACTTAACACAGCTGCTGGGTCGCAGTTGATGCGATTCGCGATGCCTAAGGACGTTTATAAATTTTCGAACTCAATTGTCATCTTATAGGTATTACTTTGAATTTATATTACTTGCATATTTTTATGAATTAAAATACTTGTCCATTATTAAGTCCCAGTTGTCGAGCTAGATGTGACATAAATGACAGTATATGTTTAATTGTTCTGTCCACCCTACAAGGGATTGTGTGTGTATGTATGTCTTAGGGACGGTATTTCCCATTTATTCTATAGAACAGTACGTTATTGAATAGTAGTTTGTTCGTCTTTTTCCTTCTCTAGTAAAAGTGGGAGAGAGAAACTTGTTGTATAGAACATGTGGGACATAACCATTAGGAAGACATAGGTTAGCCTTTTACCCCGGAATATTATGGTGTATTTAGGGAAACTGTTTTTTAATCTGCTTTTATTTTGTTGGACAGACAGTTTAGTTGTTTCTGTATGTATTGGAATTTATGTTTACTAATCTTGTTATTTGTGATGATGTATTACTATTGTACATTATTATTACTTACAATGTTTATTGTTTTCTTTCAATTCTTACCTTAATCAAATAAACTGGAGAAAATAGTATTTCTACAATCTCTTTTATTCCACTCATACTTGGGTTCTATACGCTTTTTTTTTACTTAGCCTCTGTTGTGTCCCACTGCTGGACAAAGGCTTTGATTCTATCAGTGAATAAAAAAATAATCTGCAACTCATTTTCTAGACATGTCTATCAAACAAACTTGAAAGCAACTTTCATGGGGAGTTTAAGGACAGTCTTCGTTCATACAAGTGTCATGAATTTCTGATTTATTATGGGGGGGGGGAGTGGAGAGCAAAGCAGCTCGGGTTCCAATTTGTACTGCCGATAAATTAAACAACAATCTGAGTGATACATTTAATTTTAGAAAACATCACTAAATATCTAACGGGTAATAATATTCGGTACATGTTAATGCGTAAACCGGCTACGATAATAACACTGGGACAGTTACCGTCCGTAAAAATGTATAAAAATTGGGTGTCATCGCAATCACTAAGAGTTCTCTACTAAATCAATGTTTGTATGCGTCTACGTCTACTAATATCTACTATTAGGGCACAATATCACTAGTTACAATGTTATCTATCAAATAATTAGCTTATTACAGTTAACGTCTATTCAAACCTTACTAAAAATACCTACTTATTGTAACTCGAATAATTATGACAAAAATGTGTGGAGGAAATTTTATTTGACAAAATCAGTTGCATAGGTAGATAAGATAAACTTTAGTGACTTACATTTGCCGTAAAATTCATCCGTATTTCATTCATTTCAGTTTGACAATCGCTAATTTTCCCTCTGATTCCTATCATTAACAAGTCTAAGGCCCGTATTCTGAAACTCTCAAGTCATTATTGTCTCGCTCTAATCGTATCTTTTGAAAAGAGAGACAAACAATGCTCGACGTCAGAAGCATAAGGTCGGATCTGAATTTACGCCGTAAATAACTTTTTTCCAATAAAAGATTTAATATGGTACTGTAGCTTGTTAAACTATCTAAGAAATGAAACTAAATAGTTTCACTCTATTTTTTTTAGTTTACGCCAGTCTTTTCTTAACGCTCTAACGTAAAGTTACATAATTACACATTCGACCTTATGCTTCTGACGTCGAGAATGCTCAAGCGACACTTGAGTACATCAGTAATTCATTCAATCTGCGATAATAATCATATTGTTTCGGAACATACTTTAAATCACAGGTCATATACTGCCTGTTAAAGGACCCCGAGCAATGGTCTTAGAAACATTGGCAACGTCTCCGGTAGCAACAAAAACTGTATTTTGTATGGAGATGAAAAACATTTTGTTGTTTTCAAACAAGTTGTTTATATTGACGAGCAACGTTTCTAAGACCATTGCTTGGGGTTCTATTACACTCTGTACATAATCAGACAATCCACGTAACTTAATATGTAACAGGATAAATTTGGAGCCTTATAGGTAGGTAAGATCGACCGAGAAAGGTGTCTGCCTGTCCGTTTTGAAGTGTCACTTCCTGTATCACTAAAAAGGTAGAGTTGTTATATTGTGACAACGAAAAAACGAACCTGTCTTATGATATTCATACGAACCTTAAAGGGCCCATTTTCTTCGCCGACTACGACCTGACACGCAGGGCTGATGAATTTATTATTATGCTTTTGGCTTGACGTTAAGCTTAAAGCCTACAATTCTGCCAATGCCGCAACATTTTAGTCGCACATGTGTTTCACAGATTCAAAAGGATCTCAAATACGAAAAAAAACCTCTGGTGAAGGAGTAACTAACTAAAGCAGAAGCTTTAAAGAATATTGTACAGAATTTAAAGCTGAATTAACTTTACGTAAGCACTGGTAGATTATCCAAATACGGCTGGGGCCACCCTTGAATGTAGAGGCTCACGCTGTTCAGAGAGCCCTGACAATAAGATACGAGTGGTCACCGTGGGGATTTAGTGGGTGCAAGTTCTACATAACCCCGTTTTTGTCCCCAACAGCGGTGGAGTAACCATAATGTACCTTATATTAACACTAAGTACATACTTACTAAAATAAGTATTACACAAAAATATTCTGAAAAAAATCTAAGCACATGACAACCTTCAACGCTGTAACAGAATTCCGTAGCTATCTTTAATGTATCGGGAAAAATATATTGACAAGTCTAATTACTTATACGTAGTGACATCGGATCATTAACCTCGTGGGATTTCACGGTACGCAAAAAATAACTTTAATCAATGTGTAAATACATTTGAATTTTATTTGCCATCGGGCCTCGCGATCCTGGGTAGGTACAACAGATACGTGCTACGCATTTTATATAAAGTAGCGTGCATGGTGCAAATGCATAAAAAACGGACATTCCTTTGAAATCGGTAGGTAGTCTGTAATAACAACTGATAAGAAAGTCCAATTTGCAATGTAAATGAACTTAACCTCAAATTATTATAAAATAAATAGACGCCTACTTGGCAGGTAGGTATATGTATATGTATTTTTTGTTATCAAGAGGTCGTAAATGCCCGACCCATTTAATTCAGCCGCTAATATCTACCTTTAAAGATAAGCCACAACAAGCAAGCAAATTGACACAATTTTTGTTCATTTAAAACAAAGTTCGCTACAATTTAGGCACCTAATAATAAAAATCATACCTCCAAAGATTCCAATTTCATACATATTTATTAGAGCCTAATCTTTATTTATTATTAGAGTCTTTCGATACTTTAGTGACAATATTTTATTATCAGCCTAAATAAAGAATTAATTATCTTAGGCATCAGTAGGTCCACAGTATATCTACCTAAATTAAGTGAAACAGCAATCATATGAAACACAACTACATAGTTACTCCTACCTTACAACACCAGGATAAGTTCGTCACAAACAAAATACAATCGATAATCAGTAAAATAACTACATTAATATCTTATACCACAATGGCAAAGTATCACAGAAATTAAAATGTACCTAGCTAAACTATTCTCTTAGCCCGTTCAAATCTATACAAAGTATTTAATATAATTGTGTAGAATAAATGGGTTAGCAAACAATCGTGAATCGTCCTCTATTAAAAAAAAACATTACAAACAACATACACAATTAATTATCTTGTGTAAGAAACAGGGAATCAAAAAGGTTTAAAACGTTCGCCCTTATTACATAAAAAAACTAGGTCTGGCATAAAAATAGGTACTTGTTATCTTATTCCGATGTTGAACAGACGAAATAAGAGTTTGACCAGATGTAAAGTAGGCCTATTATATTATTTCACATAGCATAAAATGGTGCATCTAGAGTAAACACCCGATACAACTACAAAAAATAACAGACTACAAGTAGGTACTGTAATCACTGCTGTTGATCTCTATAATCTCTAATTGTTCAATCACCCCGAAGCTATCAATATAAAATATCGACATCGAGAAAATATTATCAGTAGAACCTACCTACGACAAGAAAACAGAATACCTACATGCATCAGCAAATTCTATATGTAAGTATATGGATGCATATACGGTGGCTGGGGCATGTGCACCGCATATATCACACACAGATACCCAGATAAACCTAGATTTGTCTGAGGATCGATGCGAATGCTCTGCAACGCCTCAATCCATGGATCTCCTGCTTGTCTACCCCCGTGCCCCGACACCTGCATGCTGCAGGGCCTGTACGAGGCCACAGATTAATACTGTTAGCAAAATATTTGAAGACACACACTGCTTTCGTTGGAGTAAAATGTGAAATTAACTTAAGAAATGCATCAGCTGTCTGTTAGGTTACCTGGAAGAAATCGCTATGAGCGATAAGGTCGCCTTTTGCAATTTTTCCATTGTATTGTTTTTTACATTCGCAATGTACAATGTGCAATAAAGAGTATATTCAGCTGTCTAGGTAGTCAGTTCCGACAATGCTGTTAGGTTCAGTAGGTTCCCTGGAGAATAATTTTAGACTCAAAATAGGCAGATATTTTCAATATAAACTGATGGACAAAAACATCGACTCACAATAATATGATATAAATCTCATTTTTAAAGGAAAACGTATTACCTTTCATTTATAACCAGCGCCCCTAGAAAGACAGGACAAGACATATCAAGCACTGCAATTGGTTGAAACAAGCTGAGTCGCAGGATGTGTGACATAGCAGCCAATCACAGCGCGTATGTGTTCTATCTCGTGTCTTTCTTGACGCCCTTGCTAAGGCTGCAGGGACAAGCCCATCACCACCCAAGCCCTACCTCTCGGCGTACGCCATTCAAATATCACATTTAATTAATGCATCTTTTTGTATATACCTAATGCATCTTTTTGTATTACCTTTTAGAACCATCATACCTTCGCCACTAGTTTAAGTTAAGTCTACACAGTTACATGAAATACTTTGTATAGAAAGTATAGATAAGAACTGGCGTATTTTATTACATTTTAATGTCGCTGCTGTGTTCAGTTAACGCTTTAACTACTACTTTTCCTCTAATGGGTTTCTAAACGTGCTTAAATTGTTAAAAGGTGCACAAATCACCTTTGTAGAACTAACACTAAACACTAGACACCCATACATTAAATTCAGTCTACAAAGTCATCAGAAGACATTGATGAAGACTTAATTTTATAAAAAAAAGTATCACACAAAAAAAATCTCGGTACGAGTCTAGAACCGTCCATTTTTAGAGACATTTACTTCATGAACGTTTAAAGTTTTTATTGCTGTATTTGTAACTAACTATTTGTTTAATTTCGAACCCATCACGTGGCCTCTTACGTTATTATTCGACAGTCTATGTTACGCCCTTCTTCAGTTGTCTATGGTACGCTCTTCCATCATCTCCATAGAATTTTTTATTCACGGCTTTCTGGCTAATAAAAGTAGACAAATTCCATTTATACTATTAACTGTTATAATTAACGGTTGTTCACCACGGCGTATATTTAAAGGCAATAAGTACAATACAGGAGTACATAAACTAATAAAGCGATTAAGCCATAATACAGCTGTACTAAGATAGGACAAAATATTTTATGCGTATTATTTTTTTAACCTAGAGAAATAACATGAATTTACTTTAATTTATAACTGTCCACTGCGCAAACTCTTTAGAGCTTATTAAACTATTAAATTGTAGGCATGCAATAAACAGAAAAATAAATAAATAACTCATTATTTCGTTTATAAATTATCGCAAAAATACTATAAATGTAAGACAGATGGAGACAAACAGATCAGGTATTGCTTGCTTCTTATTCCGCGCAATGCTCCTTTGCGTCCCCGTTGACGGCGGAAGTGAGGGTAGCTGTATAAGGCCAGTTGTAGATCGATTGCAACGGTACATGCAGGAGCTCCACCAAATACCGGTAGTTGGGTTCTGAAAAATGTCAGTCAGAGATTGAGAATTACACGACCGACAAGGATTATTAGTCAGCACATCTTCCTCTAGATACGAAAGCAACGCGAAATTCAATGCAGACGGCGCTTCTTACGCATAACCCATATGACGAGATGAAGAGGCAATTTGACAAATTAACGTGCAGTGATCGATTAACGACGAATAGTGCTGTTTTTGGTGATGCGATAGCGCCACTAGTTCATGAAATTTCTTTCCCATGGAAGTACGTATTCAACATCACG
This sequence comes from Conopomorpha cramerella, assembly GCA_012932125.1. NCBI lineage: Eukaryota > Metazoa > Arthropoda > Insecta > Lepidoptera > Gracillariidae > Conopomorpha > Conopomorpha cramerella. The sequence continues at coordinate 11,043 of SJJU01019557.1, forward strand.
GATTTATAAATATTTTATTAGTTTAAATGATTTAGATATATTTCTATTTATATGATAGATATATATGAAAAATATATATGCCACCGCTTGCGTTTTGTATTTAAGTATTATAGAAAGTACGTAAATTATTATTGCGTAGTCAGTGATAGCAAAGTCTAGATACCACTATAGTA